>QZGG01002223.1:0-42431 GCA_006409495.1 Sedum album
AGCTCAAGCTATGCTTCGCCGCAGTGGGTGGCGTCGGTTCTTTGATTTGAGTGGGGAAGCTGATGTAGAAGACACTGCTGAGTTCTAGGTACCCTGGAAGTTTCGGAGGGTAGCGCCTAGGAGTTTTGAGTACAGACACAGGGGTACGACCTACATCACATCTACCGACCAGTTGAGAGCTATTTTTGGATGGCCGGATGGTGGCCTGGTCGCGAGCATTAATGAAGTAAGTATGCATGAGGAGTGGGAGCAGTTGGCAGGCGTCGTTACATCTTTTCAACCTAGCGTGACTAAGTCGAAGAAGATATCCAGACCAGTGTTTTTTGCTCTACACTTTATGTTGTCCAGACCCTACATGCCCGGAAGAATGGAGGAGATAAGTTAACGAAGAATGACTTGGCAGTGCTCTCCATGCTCCGTAGAGGACAAGTGGTTAACTGGAGCCACTACCTGCTGGCACACTGGAAGGGAGTCAGATCATCAGGCCCGGTGACGTGCGGAGGTATGATCACTTTCATGCTTCGCTCCCTGCATCCTTTACCCGTACCCCGAGCGCACAGACTGCTTCACTACTCCTGGGCTGATGAGGAGATATTTCGAGCGGGGAAGCACATAAGGTGGTCTCACTCAGCTGACAGATATGTATGGATTTACTTTGCTGATGCTAGACTTAGACCAGCTGACAGTCCACCTCGACGAGGTAGGCCTAGGAAGCAGGCGGGAGGTGTGGTGATAGCTGAGCCATCTGGCACAGCGAATGAGGAGCCACAGCAGCCTAGGGCCCAGCAGGGCCAATTTACATCTGAGCAGATTTATTTTTTCTTTAACTCATTTCGCTCTCAGATTCTTGGCATGCAGGGTTTCCAGCCAGTGCAGCCACCTTGGGATGGACTCCAGGAGCAGCCATACCACCTGAGTACTTGCAGCCTTTTCCTCCACCTGAGGATCACTAGGGGAGTTACTTGTTCCCTTATCACATCTTTTATTGTTTTTCATTTTATTAGTGTCTGTGTCCCCTTCTTCATTCTTGTTGTATGTTGTGCCGTGAGGACACGGCATATTTCAAGTGTGGGGGAGGGAAATCGAGTCAGTTTAGAGTCTTAGAGTCTGTTTTTATTTTTGTTTTATGAGTCGAAGAGGAGAATTATCATTGTATTTTGTGATGAAATGACGATCTGTATGAATGATGTTCTATCCTATGAGTTTCTGATATGTCTGCATGCATGAAATCTGATATTTTGTGACACTTGTGCTTGATGATTTGAATGCTTTTGAGTTGAGATATCTGGTGATGTAGAGTTGATAGAAAATGTCCTAGAGGGATTTGACATTCATTCTGAGATTTGCATGAATAATTGCGCTATATGTTGAGTTGATATTGTGGCATTCCGAATTGTGAAAAGATTATCTAATCTCTTGTCTGAGTAACCGGGAAAAGAGATGAGCGACCCTCATCTTGACTCGCGTAAAAAGGACAAGAAGAGAAGTGAAATCTATGTGTGGATAGTTCATTGGCAACGAATGTTTTTTATTTTATATTGGTTATTGACTAGTGCCGGGGGTTAGGAAGAAAACCAAGACACTTCCCACTTGAGCACTTGCTTTAACCAATGGCACAAGCCAAAATAAGGCAAGCCATCAAAAAAAAAAAAAAAAAATTCAGAAAATTCAGAAAAAAAGAAAGAAAAAAATGAATAAAAGTTGTTGTTGCCAATGAATTTATCTAATAGTATGTTTCGGATGCCATATTAAAAACTCAACTGTTAGTGTGATTAGGATTGTGAATTGAAGAATGAAGTTAGGAATCTGAAAAGGACTATCTCTACATTATTCATTGATATCTTGACTTGAGTATTCTATATTGTTGAGTGCAGATTGAGCATGATTGATGATGATTGTATGCAGATGTTGATGAGATGATTAGATAGAATATCATGAGTTGGATCGCCATGTAGTCACAGTATGCTTTGATTGGTTCGAATCTATTGTCTAGATCTTTACTTGTTCGAGACGAACAAGGATAAGTGTGGGGGAGTTTGATGGAGCGTATTTATACGATCCATCATTATCTTATTTCCGTTGTTCTTATATGCTTTATTTGCGAAATATTACCTTGTTGTAGTGTTTTGCGTTTCAGGTGTATTTGGAGTACAATGGAGATTTTACACGCTTATGGAGCAATTCTAGACGGATTCGGAGCACGAAGACGAAGGGAAGAAGCAACGAAGACTGGATGACGTAATGCTGACGTCATCCGCGGACGTTACTACATTATCCGCGGACGCTATATGATTTCAGTAAAAGCTTAAGGGTCCGCGGATAATATTCAAGAAGGGTCCGCGCGACATTCGGCCCGGCCCAATTATGACAATCAGCAGCTTTTTGATTAGGGTTTCGATCCTAATTGGAGAATCTTTGGACGGCGAAATTCCAGAGCATAGAGTAGAATTGCAAGCAAGCTTCACCTTAGTCTTCAAACGATAACTCTTCGAACTCATTTTACTATTTGTTTTGTTACAATGTTTTCTATGAGTAGCTAATTTCCCTACAGTTTAGGGAATTGAGTTGCAACATTGTATGAGATCATTGAATAGCAAGTTTTAATTTAGTGAATTCTGTTCTTTGCTTTAATTGCATGTATTGTTATTTGCCTAACTCAGCCTAGCGGTAAACTTAGGGTTATAGCAATTGCATGATATCTAGTTGAATTGTCATAGTAGTAAAGCCTAGCGGTGGAGCTATTGTGGTAGTTGGATTAGGTTATTGTTACATCTTCTTGAGACTCTAGCGGGTAATAGAAGATAGAACTAGAATTAGGTAACTACCCTAGCGGGACTATCTGATTAGAACAACCATAATTCATTAGTTTGAAACTTGTCTGGTCTGTGATTACTAGTTGTGACGAGATTCCCTGAACTGTGCTTTCTCATTTATTAGTCAACCCTTTAGTTTTTAGTTACAAACAATCATCAAACAAACCCCCTGATAGGAGTAGATTATTAGCTAGTAGTTTAAATCTGACACTAGATTACTTTCCCTTGGGTTCGACCCTACTTACTGCTACACTAGCTTTTAGTAGGAATATAAATTTAGATTTGCAGGGCACAACGACGCTCATCTGCATTGATGTGCAATGTGCGTGTCGTTCGCGTGAAGAACAAGAGATAAGTGGATAATTGGATGGAGGTCAGTACTTGCGAAGGAGGAGTTCGTAAGTCAATCACATAAGTTCCAAGTAGTAGCAGGCTATAGAGCGATAGGGTCATGTATCACATACGTCTATTTTACTTGAACTTTATTATACTGAATTGATTTCACCGGGCTTTGAAGTAAGCTCCCCATACTAAGTCTTAAAGGAGCAAAACTAGGTTAATAAATTGTGTGTCGTTTACATTTTCACATTGCACTATTTTGTTTGAACAATATTTGCTCAAGCACTGCTCAAATAGTTCCTACTCAAGCATTGCTTAAACAGTACATATAACAGATCTGGAGAGAACTCGTTACAACCAGTAACACTAAATATCAAAGTATAATGCAGCCACAAAGCAATTTGAAGTCAAATCCGTGAAACGATAACGTTGTATGTATTTATAGAGATTTATTCATGTGGATCCATCTTTTTCGTTGACTCGTGAACCCCACTTTGCATCCGTTGATTGCATTTTATGAATGGACTAGACTGTGCCAACAAATTAATGAGATATGTGTGTTGCACATGACATTGCATATGAAATGTGCAATGATGTGGTGCATTCTCAACCAATGATGAAATGCAATCAACAGATGCAAAGTGGGGTTCAAGATTCAACAAAAATAGATGAATTCACATGAACAAACCTCTGTATTTATGACCATACCCACATAATGATATCATTTAGTCTCGGTGAGTTCCACATTAGCTTAGATAGAACTTGTTTAATGTGTTTGTCTGTGTTTGTCGAGTAAGTTTCTAGGAGGACAGGTAAATATTTGTGAGACGGAAAGAAATCATCTCAATCGTTTGACTCCTGAACAATATAAAAGGAGGGTCGCTCCCCTTTGTATACCATCAGATTTACAACAATCAAACCTCCTCTGGTGATAGTCGAAGGCTTGCTCTGTTTTGCTTCTCCTGATCAGTGCAATCAGCAAGAAGTCATGTTATCGTATGCTGGAAACTCAGTTGCCAAACTACACCCAACATAAAGGGAGGCAATTCAGCTTTAAGAAAATTCTCGAGCAAGCTTCAACAAATCTGATTTTGTTTACTGTTCAATTTCCTTTATTGTTGTATTTCATTCAATAATTTTAATACTCAAATCATGTTTATTTACACTGTTTCTATTTGAGATATAGTTAGTGTATTAGTTAGAGATAATTATGTTAAATAGATTAATTTCCTATTTTATATTGTTGTTTTCCTATATATTCTAGTTTCTTGTATAATGTAATCATTCTAGTTTGCATCTATTGAAATTCTAACCGCTTTTGTTTCTCTTCTTGTTTGACTTCAACAGTTTCTAACAAGATGTCCGTGGTTCAGGCCCTCGCTTTCAACTTTCTCGGCCAAATATTCATCTCCATCATTCTCTCATACACGAACTTTGCCAAAATTCGTACTCTTCGTTGACTCCAAACTCCTCTATAATGTTTCCTATAACCCCCCTCACCAACATGTCATGATGCCCACATAATGATGAAGTTAAGGTCACCGTGAATTTGCATAATTGGCCGATCGTTGATAAAGTGGTTGGCACTGGCAGAAGACAAGTTAGGAGTTTTGGACTTTGGAGACTTTGTAAATGTTATACTTTTGGACAATTCACTTCACGCCTAGCACTCAATCATTATAATGTTTGCTGAAATCTTTTACGACAAGGATCAAATACCAAAGCAACATAGAGATTTGCATCGCATTCAAAAAGAGACATCTTTATTCATCAACCTGAACAGAACAGACTTGGTTTGCTTCGGCTTAATGAAATGAAAATGAAGAAGCGGCTAAGCCAGCATCGTAGCCATAAGCAGCCATAAGCTGGTCGACGTAAGAATTCGATCCATACCCATCTCCAAACCCATCATTCATATCATCCGTAACGCACATCAAATGATGCGGATGGATCCACTGACTAGTGGTAGTAGTAGTAGTGGTGCAAGAAGTAGCTCCATAGCCAGCTAGCCGAGCTCTAGCGATTGACAAATCCCGTTGCAGCTCGGCTAGTTTCCTTTGCAAGGAAGCTATGGCGCCAATGCATCCGTAAACCGGGTCTTCCAATCTTGCTTCAGCTTCATAAGCTAGCGAGTTGACCGTCTCCTCGCGTTGGTCTTCCGGAACTTCGGTTAGGATTTTACTGACATTGCTAGCACCGAATACTTTGTGGACTTTGGCAAACTTTGTTGGGTCATCGGAACGGAAGTAAGGGGCGAAGATGCAAGTAGGAGAGCAGCGGCGCTTGAGGAGCTTGCAGGCTGCACATGAGGCGGTTGATCGTGGCTCGTGGCGGCTCCTCATTGTTTGGGTTTGTAGTTGTGTAGGAGTGTTTTTTGCAGTGATAGGGTTTGTTCAATCCTTTTCTTGGTCTCCTTTTATCAGTTGTATAAATTGAGGTTCAATGATCAAATGAGACAAAAGGGTTTAGTTTCACATGCATATTTTGTGCTAATTAACTACTTAATTTCATTAGAAAACTAATATAAGAACAAATGTTAGATAACAATGTTTTTACTGATAACTCACTAGTTATAGAAATTTTCTAGCGCCTCAATTTTACTGATGGTTTATAGACGGGATAAGGTCATAGAAATTAAGATTTTCTTGTCCAACTCTAAGATTAAATAAAAATTATTGACTTTGATGAATTTAACAATTATAAATTGAAGTTAGTTAGGTAAAGTTCAAGGATGACATATAAATATTTATAAGACGGTGAGAAACAATATTAATCGTTCATTATTAATAATTTAATGAACGAGATTTAAACTAAAAATAATTAACAAATCAAATCATCCGTATTTTTTACAAATCCAACCCCCAACATAATTAAAATCACTTTAGTTCATAAGATTTAGGATTGAGATGATGTCTTATCATCTTACTAAAACTTATTGTACTTAATAATCCTTCGCAGTTAGTTTTAGTTATGAGAAATTCTTTAAGCACTGAGGATGATTTTTACTAAAAATGCCACAAACCCCCTTTTTTAGGTTTTCATGGGATTTGAGGATAATTTCGTTAAATTCAAGGTTATCAAATTACTCCGAAGCCTTTAATTTTTCTTACCTTAAAATGAAGGGTCAAAATACCCTTTGGTAAACCATGTAGTCATCATGTATATGCATGTACGTGCAAATGTCTTTCACTGAAATATCAAAATCAAAATCAAATCAGAGTGAAGGACTGCAATAACACTACTCTTTCCCTCACTACACACACTGAAACTCACTGTGTAGTAATGTAGTCACATTGAATGAGACTACACAGGTAATAATCAAACAGCACTTAGCTTCTTCTGCACTTACGAATATGGAAGTAGGGCCCTGGTAGATAGGGAGAGTCGGAGAGATGGACTTGAACCAAACCTCATACTCCATATCAATGAAGGAAATGTAACATGGAGTATGGAGATAAAAAGTTAGAGGTTGGAAAAGATTGTTCATGAAAAAGAAATGAGTGATGAAAATATAAAGAAAAAAGAGAGATGGGATGTGTTTTGTTTTATCAAGAAATGATTTTCACAAGAGAATGAGAGAAGCATATAGAACAGCAAGAAGTCCATAAAGAAGCAAACTTGATGAAAGGAAACAGATTTTGAAGAATCTAACCCAATATAGATAGTGGGGTCTCAAATCTCTCACAATGAATTCAATTCATCAAATTTCACCGCCACTCAAAATCAAATCTCTTGGATTATACATGCATGCTTCTAAATTATCAGAGCAGCAGTTACCTGTGTGTAAATAATGGAGATATAAGGCCAGTTGGATGATGGGTTTTTTCAATGTCACCTTTCCTGTGAGAGAGCATACGTGAAAGTTAGTCTTGTAAAAAGATGGAATCTGATGAATGAAAATGAGCTGAGGCACCGAGATGGATGCTGACATATGCAGAGTATTGAAAGTATTTTCAACCAGTTCACTCAAGCATGCATGGGTTGATTGACCAAGATAAAAAGTCAACAAACACCACATGCAGAGGTCAATCAAGTCATAATTACACATTTGACAAATTATCAGTATTACTCATTAGTCATCAGTTGTTAAATGGATTCAAAGCAGGAGCAAGAAAAGTAATGTAACCAACTCAAAGTCAAGCTGCACAGTGATTTGGATGCCAAATGCAACCAAAAACTTATAAATCAAAATGTTACATCAGAGAGTATGGTGATACTTGTGTGGATGAAATATGACAAAAATAATGCTATCAGCCAACTCAAAACACCAACTTTAGGGTGACTTTACTTTACCTCCCCAAATTATACCCCCCACAATTTAAGGTATTCTAGACACTGCGCACTTTTTAACACTACGCAACATGCAATTGTGTGTTGCAAAAGAGTGAAAAATGTTGCGTAAACTTCGTGCAACGTACAGCTTGTTGCAAAAGATAATGTTGCATAGGAAGTGTCGCGCCTTGCGACATTCAGCGAGAGTATGTTGCATAAGCTTTAACCACTTTTGCAACGTTATGTTGTTGCATTAGACTACGTTGCATAAACGTTTTACCTTTTGCAACATGCTTCTCTTAGTGCAATGTTTATTTTAACGCAGCGTGAGATATGTTACATAAGTATAGATCGATTGGAAATACCTCGCCTTTCGCAACGTTTTCTTGTGTGACATAGCTTAAGCGTCAACATCTTGTAACATATATAATTAAAAGGGTAAATTCCAGAAAACCACCCCTATAATAGGGGTAATTACAGAAAACCACCTCTATAAATAGCTCTGTTAGCATTTCACCACCTCGTTAATATTCCGTTACATAAATTATTAAAAAAACTAAACATATCATAATAATTTTAATAAATTTATTTTACTAAATTTAAATTAAAATAAATTAAATTTCAGTATATTTAATTAAAATTCACAGTATTTATAAAAAATTGAAATAATTCAAATATTGTACTTTTAATTTAAATAATTCAAATTTGTAAACATGTAATCCCTATCAAATATTAATAATTTTAATAATAACCATATAATTAGAAAAAATTAATAATTCAAATATTATACTTTTAATTTTAATAATAATATTATACTTATAAAAAAATCAAATATTATAAAAATAAAATTATTAATAACACCAATGATGAATATATTTTTAATATTAATAATTTCATAAGTATAATATTTGATTTTTTTTCTAAGTATAATGTTATTATTAAAATTAAAAGTATAATATTTGAATTATTAATTTTTTCTAATTATATGGTTATTATTAAAATTATTAATATTTGATAGGGATTACATGTTTACAAATTTGAATTATTTAAATTAAAAGTACAATATTTGAATTATTTCAATTTTTTATAAATACTGTGAATTTTAATTAAATATACTGAAATTTAATTTATTTTAATTTAAATTTAATAAAATAAATTTATTTAAAATTATTATGATATGTTTAGTTTTTTTAATAATTTATGTAACGGAATATTAACGAGGTGGTGAAATGCTAACGGAGCTATTTATAGAGGTGGTTTTCTGTAATTTGTCATTATAGAGGTGGTTTTTCTGTAATTACCCCTATTATAGGGGTGGTTTTCTGGAATTTACCCTTTTAATTATATATGTTACAAGATGTTGACGCTTAAGCTATGTCACACAAGAAAACGTTGCGAAAGGCGAGGTATTTCCAATCGATCTTTTCTAATGGGCGGTGGGGATATAAAATAGACATTGAAGAGAAAACTCATGGTAATACTGCAAAAAACACGTACAGAATGGTGATTTGAATGAGAGGTGTCCTGAACGATCAAAGTAATCAAGTGAGAATCTATGATTAGATCTTAATTGTGGTAGATATGAAGTCCATCATTAGTATTTATTTAAAAAAATAAAAACAATTCTATTGTTACAGAGTAGGAGTTGTTGACAAATAATTCCATGTATTGATATTTGCTATAATAAATTTGTTTTCACTAGGATTGGAAGATAAGTCCCCCGATTAGTTTCACTTTGAGTCAAAGTTTTTCGAGTCTATTTCTTTTACAAGTTAAAGTTTTTAGAGACTGTTTAAGTGATACCTTGAACACAGCTTGAACATAGAAACATATTAAATATATAGAGCTATCAATTTCAATTCGTATTAATTAGATCGAAAACTCAACTTATAGAGTGAATAGGTCCTAGTATTGGCAGCTGGAGTAGGAATGATGAAAATATGAGACGTGAATACGTGATGAACTGATGATGAGATTTGTGCCCCCAGTTGTTACTCATGATGAAGGAAAGGAAGGATTGAAGGATATGACCGATTGAACATTGGAAGAAGAATGTGCAAGTGCATCTAATTAAGGCCAGAGCTTTGTACGTTATATTTACACCCATAAAATTACGGGTTGTTGAACCCTTGATTTTGATGATGATAAGTGACCAACACTGACTAGTGTATTGAGTGTGCAGATTGTACTTTAGTGGACATACCAGCGAAAGTCAGGTCGTGAACAACGACTGGTCGGAAGTCGTTAGCCGTTCCTGATATTTCGGCTAGAGAAAAATCAGGGATGAATCTTGTGTTGCTTTAATTGATTATATTGTTTGAGATAATATTCTAACTGCCGATCAGATTTGTAGATCAAATATTGATTGAAGATTTGATTAGATTTAAACATTCCTAATTGGATCTTGCATGATTGTAGGGTTTGTTGGGGAAGAAATGTGACTCAGTATAAAAGCCTGGAGCGGCAGCCAGGATCTGTGTGACTTTGTGAGAGAGCGGCGAGCAATCAAGAACAGAGCACAAAGAGGCGAGTTAAAGCAGCAAAGGAGTAATCAGGATCGCGTCTACTACGTTGGTTCGGTTGCTTTAAGTAGCAAGCTAGAGACTTTATCAGTCCATCTAGCTTGAGATGCAGAGTGCTGCTGAACTTCGATTTGTTGGTGTTTGAGGAACAAAGACTGCAGCTTAGAACAGTAGTACACGAAGAGTTGTACTGACTGATCAAGTGTAGTCCCAAACCAAAGGCATTAATGAAGTTCGAAGTTGAGAATCCTTCCAGTAACTGCTGGAAGGGGTGGTTTTTCCCTGTTGGGTTTTCACCTAAAATAGTGAGCATTCATTTACTTTTCATTCTTTAAGTTTCTTTTATTAATTCTGCTGCAACTAGTCGTATCGAGGGACAAGTCGACCCTCACGACTAGCAACACAAGCTAACCTCGATCCAACACGGGTATATATCCTTACTTCTCAATGCGAGTCAGGTACTGAAGTGTGAGACATTAAAGGAAAAAAGTGATCGGTCAATATTTCGATCGATTATTCGCTCCATATTTTATGAATTTTGTGTCACTGTCCGCCTTATTATTATTATTATTATTATTATTATTTTATCCATTTATTTGTGATGAAGTGTTCAATTATCCGTATTTTTGATTTGAGGCACTATTGATGAAAAGTTATTCAAATGAGTCGAGTATTCTACATCGTGGACAACTTGGCCTTCGCTTATTCTACTTGTACAGAACACATATAATGTCCAAATTAAACAAGCTATATATTGTTGGAAAGCTAACTCAGATATTTACATCTTGAAGAACTTGACCTTTGTGACTTACTCAGCTTGTAAAGAAGGCATATGATGTCAAAATTAAACAACCTATATATCGTTGGAAAGCTGACTCTACAACTTCATAGATTACATCAAAGTCAAATTCCAATATTTGGGGTTAAATACGAGATAACAAGCACCTCAGGAGCCTCGTTTCCATACTGATCGTATCGAGGTTACATGATATGCACAATTCAATACGGGGAAGTTACTCTGGGTATCGACCCTGTCAAGCTAAACAAGCACTAGGAAGCCTCTGTACGGTAACGACCCTACTGACACTTTTAAACCTACATTATAAATACATGTTTATTGAGATTTTATAGGGGGTGAATTCTATGGAGAAATAAGATTCAAAACCAAAGAGAAAAAGACACTCTCCATGCTTGAAAAAGATGCAAAGGTGTAACATACTCAAGTTTTCTTAAATATTACTTTGAATAATTGTATTTCACTTTCAATATATCATCTATGGATTCATTTACAATGAATTGTGAGTAGTCTCTTGTTCCAAGGTCAGATGGATCTTGTTTGATGTACATAAAACTCTCGATATCTGATTAGATACGATAACTTACTTTAGGTCCATGTACTTAAAACTTTCAATGAATGGTTAAATGATTTATGTTCTTACTCTCATAGTTTGATAATCTTGCGTACTAGGTGTTTGATAATTTTGCATAATGTTTGATTAAATGCTTGTGAACATAACTTGCCTTAAGTTTCATATCAGAGGATAGGAGTTAGAGTGATCATTGAGTAAGACTATTTAATTGTTTAGTGACTTCAAAAGTAGCATTAGTGATTAGATTAGCCGACTTTTGCTTTATCCGAGCTTTCACATTGATCATCATAAAGGAACTTCGTGATTAGTGTGATTGTAACGAACAAGTCAACTGATCAGAAGAGTGAGATTTTAGGCACTGAAATCAAAACTCGAACTTGGCAAAATCTATTTTGAGCTACGATTTAATAGTCACCTTCAAATCATTAAGCAATTCATTCCATTACCCACATGATCATTGTTTTGATGATTTAGACAAGGAAAATTGAACTCTAAAATATTCGCTATTGAATTGTATCTACTTTGATCACGTGTATCATCTATCCTCCACAAAAGAAACTAAAATATTGATTCGAGTTACCTAGACTAAATTTAAACCTTATATAGTGTGCATGTTTAAGTTTGCTCTTTGAAATTCCTTAGTCAAAGACTTTGAGGTACTCTAAATGCAAAACGTCAAGAAGCCGGAATTTAAATTTTATCTTTCCAGTGAGAGACGGATTCTAACTTTGATGGCTAAAATAAAGGTGAATAGTAAAACATCTAGAAAAGACAGATTTGGAGGAAATAATCAAGATAATTTTGAGCATGGAGTTAGAAGGTTCAAACAAAGTGTAGTTGAACACATTCAGAGGAAGTGTCTTACGTACTTGAAGAAGTTAAAAAGTCGTTTGTGATCAGTTGCATTGAAGAATCTGGAGGTGAAGAGGGATTTAGTAGGGGGTGTGACCTTACCACAAAACTCATCAATAACGCTCTCATATTGAGGCAGTATACTCATAACTCAAGTGACTTAAATATTACTCCCTCTGTCCCATAATGTTTGTCCACTTTTCTTTTTGGGTGTCCCCTAATGTTTGTCCACTTTCATTCATTCACAACCACATGTTTTATCCTTCCTCTTAAATTCTTTTAAATCTTTCATTTTCAACCACACATTTTACACTCATTACTACCTTAAATACCGTGAAATATATGCTTTTGGACAAACTTAAGGGGACGGAGGGAGTAATTTAAACATAACCGACAAGATATGACGTAAAGCGTAAGAAAATGTACTTCTTGAAAGAAGCAATGATGAACAAGTACTTCTTGAATGCAACATTGTGTTTCGTTACATCGTTTTTACTCTCCCTCCGTCCCACAAAGTTTGTCTACTTTTTAAAATATTTGTGAGGTATAAAATAATCAAAGTAGACAAACATAGTGGGACGGAAGGAGTATAATTCTCAACCACCGCATTCAATAAAATTGTACGATTTACTTTTGACAATTCAACACATCATCAATTGTAGAATTTTTTTTGTCACGCTACTTCATTCGTGTCATTATATATGTTGAGCCTTAGACATGGATTTGTGTCATTATAATTTTTTTTTGTCACGCTAATTCCTACTCTCCCACAAGTGTAGAAATGGTGAGCCTTAGACATGGTTTTGTGGCCAATTAATACGAAATGAACAAAATCATTGGCTAGAACTTTGATGCTGGGAGAGAAGGGGTCGGTTGTTTTGATGTGGGAAAGGGAAGAATGCAGGGAAAGAAGGTAAGGTTGTGCGTGCAAAAGTACTAAGTTGGCGAAGGCATTTAATGTTACACTTAAGTGACAGAAACACGTTTGTTACAAGAGCCTCGTCACGTAGGACAACTAAAGCGACTGGACATGGTTGTTGATTTACATTCTGTCGCAAAAGTTTACTTAAGTAACATCGTTTTCCTGTCGTATTAGTACCGTCGTATAGGACTTCCAATGCGACACAATTTTAAGCAATGTGTAAATCTTGTCACTTAGGCTCTTAAGACACAAGTACAAACCTAACATCGTATAATCTGTGGCATTAGTGTCAAAATGGTGTGGTAAGTCTCAAGTAACTGGCCGAAGCTCAACATGAACACCTTTCTCTCAAGTGGACTTTTGCAGTACTAAGATTAGAAGCAAATTAAAAGAAGTGTACCTAAGAACAACTTGCACAGAAAACTGTGCATGATGTTTGCACTAGTGCTTTTCTTTTGTATTTGACTCACATCAAATGGACTAATTAAAAATTCCAAAGCGGGCAAGTAAGGTGATGTTCATATTTAAAAGGGTTAAATACAGATGACCACCCGCATAATATGCCATATTCCAGGTCACCACCTTTATATTGTAATATTACATTCGACCACCTTTATAATTAAAAAATTTCCAAAGAACCACCTCAGTTAACGGCAGTTAACGGGAGAGGTGGTTAAATGGAAACAAATTTGATTATAAAGATGGCGAAGTGGAAACATATTTATTATAGAGGTGGTGTATTGTAATAAAAATACTATTATTATATTAAAAAATTAATATAGTTAACGAAAAATTTGACGGAACAGTGATAGGTGGTTGTTTGGAAAGTTTTTAGTCATAAAGGTGGTCGAATGTAATATTACAATATAAGGGTGGTGGCGTGGAATATGGCATATTATGCGGGTGGTCATCTGTAATTAACCTTATTTAAAATGCCACAGATCTGTCCTTGCAAGTTTAGTCTCTTGCTTTTAGCATCTTGGATGGAGGAACATCCAATGTCCGATTTAGAGATTTATTTTCATCCAACCCAAACCCTGGAGTGTCATATTTACATACTCCCTCCGTCCCATAATGTGTGTACAAATTTTAGATTTTTTGTGAGCTATCTAATAATTAAAGTGTTTTTTTAGTTGATTCAGAAAATTCATGCACATTGGCTCATTATTACTCAACGTGGAGTCTATCAAGTCAATATAGCCGAAGCTTGCGGAGAATCTCTGCAACACTTGACTTAAATAACTTAACCTCAAGTGGACTCTGCAGTTTAAGATCTATGAGCAATAAGAATTGTACCAAAGAACCAGTTGCACAAAAAAACTGAGCACTAAGTTTGCACTAAGTATTCTGTCTTCAGTATTTATATCATCTAAACTCACAGTTAGAGATTTCAAAACTGTAGGAAACACTTGAAGTTAAGCAGTAAGCTGATGTCCAAATTCAAAATTCCTCATATCGGTCCGTACGTGTTCAGTTTTCTACTTTTTAGTATCATAGTCCTCGTGGACTATGGAAGAAATGTACAATGCCCGTTAGGGCAATCGGGTTTTTCATGTTTAGTTTCATGGTCAGATTCATATTCAGTATCTAATAAGTCTGCATCAGAGACAGAACTGCCTAAGTATTTGCCAAAACGCGATATGTTACCTTTTGCGTTAAGGGAAACAAATGGAAGTTGTGACTTGTTCACTGGGAAATGGGTTTGGGATAATGTAACACACCCTTTGTACAAGGAGGAAGAGTGCCCGTATATTGACTCGCAGCTTTCGTGCCATGCAAATGGTAGGCCGGATAAGTCTTATCAGTTCTGGAGATGGCAACCGGATGAATGTGATCTTCCCAGGTAAATTTTATAGTAATGAAGTGAAATTTTTTACACAAGGAAACAACTTTTTAAACTAGCATTTTCTGTGGATTTTGTAGATTTAATGCCACATTGGTTTTAGAAAGTTTTCGAGGGAAGAAGATGATGTTTGTGGGTGATTCATTGAACCGTGGCCAGTTTTACTCAATGGTTTGCCTAGTCCATTCTGTTGTTCCGGAGAGCGAAAGATCCTTGACGTCCCATGAATCCTTCATAACATTCTATGTCAAGGTAAAAACCAAATAGCATCTCAGATGCAGATTTTGAAGAAATGGGTAAATGACTTTTCCATCTTTGGTGACAATTTGCAGAGTTACAATGCAACAATTGAATTCTACTGGGCACCATTTCTTCTAGAATCAAACTGTGACAGCCTAAACATTCACAAAATTTTAAACAATACTGTGAGATTGAATTCGATAGAAAACCACGGCGAGCATTGGAAAGGAGCAGACGTTATGATCTTCAACACATATACCTGGTGGCTTTGGAGGTTATATGTACTGTAAGTATGCAACTTTGATATTCTAAATCAAATATGTAGCTGAGTTTATTTTTCCTGACAACTGACAAGCCAGGATTTTTACACAGGGATGGCGCATTCACCGACGAGCCACAACATTTGATAAACCTAAGTCCTGAAGATAGTTTTTACTTTGGAATCAAGAGTATGCTCAAATGGGTTAAGGAAAATAAAGACCCTGAAAAATACCGAACTTTTTTCACTTGCATGCCTCCTTCTCACATAAGGTACTAGTAGTTCCCGGTTTTTCTACTTATACACATTTGCATCATTTTGAGAAATACTTTCGTAGAGCGGAGGAGTGGGGAGGAGAACAAGGAGGTAACTGTTTTAATGAAACGACGATCATAGAGGACAAGACTTACTGGGCATCTAATTCGAGGAAAGGCATGATGCAAGTGATCAAAGATGAGTTTGCTAAGTTTGGACATCCTATGACCTTGTTGAATATAACACAGCTATCTAGCTACCGAAAGGATGCACATGTATCGATTTACAAGAAGCATTGGACGCCGGTGAAGCCAGAGCAGATAGTAAATCCGGTTGGGTATGCTGATTGTGTGCATTTTTGTTTGCCAGGGTTGCAAGATACTTGGAATGAGATACTTTTTGCAAAGTTATTCTACCCTTGAAAATCACTAGGTAGCAATAAAGACTCAGACGATGTGATATCCAATAACTCTTGTATCAAAATCCATTTATGAAAAATAACTATATCTTTTGATGATAAATTGTAAAATATACACGGATTCAATTCGCATTTTGACCCAAAAATTAACTGCAATTTATGGTTTATGATCATTCAACTACGAACAGAATGGGATAACCTGTCAGTTGACATTCTTTATTATTCAACAATATATTACTTTGGATTTTGTTTGCAAGCTATTTTGTTGGCTTCTTAGACATCTGAATGCTTGTTTAGTGCTGCTTGCTTTAGATTAACTGTTACATTTTTGGATCTTGATCTGTTTTACAATGAAACATATTTAAATGTCGTCAATAATGCAACCATTCTCAATGTGTAGTGTTAAGGATGTCAAGTTTAAGGACATATTCTTTCTTCCATGTGAACAACTCATTCTCATAACTGGAGATATTCTCCAGCTCAGTTGTGTGATCTTTGATAGTATAGAAGAAGTCAGCAACGAATATTAGTCTCAAACATTATGCTTTGTTTTCTCTATTTAGTTTTCAATCCGATGCAAAAGATGATATCAGCTCATACAACCTTCGTCGTAAGCTTGTAGATTATAGAAAGTATACAAACTTTTGATTAGTAATATGGACCGGATGTGTAGGCTCATCCCCAAATCCCACTCTTTTGGTTTCAAAAATCAGCCTTGCAGTGGTAAAAACATGTTTCTGTCTCCTACTTTTTAGTATTCTTGTCATTTTTTTTTAAAGGAGAATTATTCCGGTGTTTTTTCCATTTTTTTCAGGGACGTTTGGTATCTTTATGTATTATCTCTGGATTAGACCAACCAGAAGGTCCAGAACTGCCTAAGACTCTATCAGAACAAAGAATGTTACCATTTGCAATGAGAGAAACAAATGGAAGCTGTGACTTGTTCACTGGGAAATGGGTTTGGGACAACGTAACACGCCCGTTGTACAAGGAAGAAGGTTGCTCATACATTGATTCACAACTTTCCTGCAATGCGAATGGCAGGCCGGATAACTCTTATCAGTTTTGGAGATGGCAGCCCGACGGATGTGATCTTCCAAGGTATAAACTTGTTTTCACATATGATATGTCTAACAAATACCAGCCAATACTTGATTTGTGTCTAATGCGGAGCTTTTGTAGCTTTAATGCCTCACTGATCCTGGAAAGTATTAGAGGGAAGAGGATGCTCTATGTGGGTGATTCGTTAAACCGTGGCCAGTTCTACTCGATGGTCTGTCTAGTAGAATCATTAATTCCTGAGACCGAAAAATCCTTGGAACTTACTGATTCCTTCATAACATTCCAAGCCAAGGTCAATCTCAAATCCAAACTCAACTTTCTTTTTTGATGCATAGTTAAGATAAACTTACACTATTCGAAATATCTGCAGACTTACAATGTTACCATAGAGTACTATTGGGCACCATTTCTTCTGGAATCAAACTCGGATAATATTTTGAATCACAAAAAAACAGATAGAACTGTGAGAAGAGGGTCTATAGAAAAACATGGTGATAACTGGAAAGGATCAGATATAATTATCTTCGACACGTATATGTGGTGGCTAACCGGAGCAGACGTGAAAGTCCTGTAAGTTCCTCTACGCAGCTCGAATATCGTAAGTCCAATATTTCCAACTAATTATTTCTAACCTGGTACATTTTTAACAGGGATGGATCATTTGAAGATGAGCCACAACATATTACCGAACTTAGTACAGATGAAGCTTATGCCATGGGTATCAAGAGTATGCTCGAATGGGTCAAGGGCAACATGGACACCGAAAAAACTCGAGTTTTTTTCACCAGCATGTCCCCTTTTCATGTGATGTAAGTGTCATATGATATCTATTCTTGAATAAACCATCAAAAATATCAAAGTTGTCTAATTTGGAAATTTGATCTTTTTTTACAGGAGCTCGGAATGGGGAGGCAAAGAAGGTGGGAATTGTTACAATGAAACGACGATGATAGTGGACAAGACGTACTGGGGATCAGATTGCAGGAAGAGCATGATGCAAGTGCTCAAAGATGAGTTTACAAAGTCCGAGTATCCCATCACCTTGTTGAACATACACAGCTATCTAGCTACCGAAAAGACGCACATCCGTCGATTTACAAGAAGCACTGGATTCCAATAACTCAGGAGCAGAAAGCAAACCCCATGAGTTATGCAGATTGCGCACATTATTGTTTGCCGGGGCTGCAAGATACCTGGAATGAGCTCCTATTTTCAAAGCTCTTATTCCCTTGAGCATCAGTGAGCTTCCACTAAAGTTCCAAGTCATAATGGAAGTGATCGGCTGGCATACGTTCGGTATTTAGATAGGAGCTTTGATGCTGAAGTAAATGTTCGATATGCAAGTGATCTAACTATATGTCTTCAGCGGAGTCTAGAAAATGTGGGACGACAAAGCATTCTTGCATATGTTACTCCAATGATTATGAATGATATGTTTATGTCTTTACCTGTCTTTACCTGTCTTTACATGTCTATACACATTGTACAGTCTATCTCATAGACAATTTATTATAATTGAAACTAATGGGTTATGTTTTGTGATTCATTGAGGAGTGTTTAAGTACATTTTATTTTTAAATTATATTCGTAAGGTCACATCTCAACCGTCCATCTCATCTACTAGTTCATCAATTGGGTGACACGTATTCATTTTTAAGGTCAGTAGATAACATTAAAAGCAAGTGGGTTAGTTGTTGTCACATGGTACCAAATTGATAAAATAGTGGACGAGATGGACGGTTGAGATGATCTTATGAATATAAATTAGAATGTGGATGTACATGACCGCTTCTCGTGATTCAACTATATAAAGTTACAAGCGTTGATGCTGAACCTCCTTATGTATATAGTAATAATGTTATGTGATTCAACCCTTTGAGGCTAAATATTGTGCTTTTCATCGACATACACGTTTGTGTTATATTTTATAAGAGCATTTATATGTGAAATATTCTAGTACAAGCATGAGTCGCATTTTTATCATGAAACATCTGTATCATCAACATTTGAAAACATATGGAATTTAATGCTATTAAATTCAACCACGATTTTAACAACAAGCATTTGTCATTTAGAGGAATGAGATCTCAAATGCAACACTTTAAAGCAAAACTACGTAGTTTAGATTCAAAACTACAGTTTCCTAACGAGTTAATTAATTTTAAACTATGAGTTATATTAAAATTGCGTCATTTTAATTATAACGAATTGAAACTACGTCGTTCCAATTCGCTATAAATGGCCGCGCGTTGTTTAGGATCCGAATCCCTTTCATTTATGTCCAATAACATTCTTTGACTTGGTACAGAAGCAATACATTCCATATTTCTGAAATATTAATGATTTATTTATTATCTTATATTTCGAACGAATGAAATTACGTATAAATATCACCTCTTTGTTAGTCATGTATACCAAATTACAAAGTTGGAGACCTAACAATGTATTCTCCAAAGTATCCACACATGTTGGTCAAATTGGTCATTTTCATATTCTACTTTTTCATGTGTTGTAAGATTGCCTATTCTCAAAATCCATTGATTCATCAAGTATGTGCACATACATCCTTTGCAGTCAAATGCGAAATTATTTTGAATGCCGAACCTCATTGTGCAAAGGCAGAAAGCATAGATGATCTTATAGATGCAGTAATAGAACTTGCAGTAAAAATTGGACGAACGACTGCCAATCTACTAGCTATTGAGATCGATAAATCTCAATCATCTGATCTGACTGAAAAATTAAAAGTTTGTAGTAGACATTACAATTTGATACACGATAATACTTTATTTTTACAGAGTTATGTGAAGAACAGAAGAAGTAATTATATGTTGCTTGCACGGAGCACGGCAAAATCAAACAATAGTTCAGTGAATTTTTGTGCGACAACAATTGGAAATTCCCATGATGTTATGGCCAAAATGAATGCATTTGCTAGTATGTGTAACGAAATAATTGAGGGTATATGTACTTATGCACGCTCCTAAGTGTGTACATTTGATGTTTAGTGATTTATTAAAGAATATGAATTGAATTGATAACATGCCAAAAATGACATCTATGCTGTCAATTTCTGATAAATAGATTGAAAATTGAATAAATTGTTCGTATTGGGTATGTAATATACCACATGAGTTAATGTTGTCACATAAATAGGTTCAGAAAACATGAGTGCAAATACAAAATTAAGAGATTTCTATTTTAGTTTAGAAATAAACTCGAACAAGTATTAGATGCGCATGAGGATTAGAAAATCGAATGGTAAAATAACGCGCTAAGTGAAAAAGTTTTCAAAGAAATATTCAAAAATAATACTCATCATAGTCGGTTTTGCTCACTTTAAACATTATGCAAAGGTAGTAAGATTATCACTCAATGCACACATCTCAAATCATAAAATTGTTTTTCAGCAAAATTATTTTTCAATTGATCAGTTCATCAGATAGCATGTTCAACATAGGTTGGAATCAGTTCATCAGGCGTCATATAGTATTTGAAATAGTTTACCAAGCATATTCAATACTTCAAAGTTAGTAATACATGTGCTTACCTTACTGAATTCTGATGACTAAATTAGTCAAATTCAAGATAAGCATATAAAAGGCTTCTTTGTCTAAAAAAATTCTTTTTCTTTTTCTAGTCTTGTGAATAAATGCACAAGGAACAGCGATTTAGTGGTGAGTTATTCGGTCTCTATTTGCAAAGATCGATGGTTCAAGTCATCCTTTGATCTTTCCGATCCTTGAGACAAAGTCTAGTGTGTAATTGATTTGTTCAACTCAATCGTTAATTTCTGTAAATCCAACGATTAATATTGATAATATAATTATAATTTAATTTCAACCGCTAGATTAATTTTAATCAACGGTTGAGATTAAGTCTTCTCGTCTCACTTAAATTAATAATTTATCTAGATTCAACCCCTTTTAGTATTATTTAAATATATTGTATGGAGCGAAAAGATCAATGAGGATGCTTATATTTTTGTGAGCAGTGAGAAACAATCTCAACATTTATTACTAATAATTCAACGGATAAAATTGAAATTCAAAATAACTGTTAAATTCAAACGCCACATAATTTTTTACAAATCTAACCACCGTATCAAACTACAAATCAATTTAAACTTTAAACTCAAATGTCAAATTAATCAAATCAATGTATAAGATTTAGTCATTACCTGTCATAAAAACATAATGTCCATATTGATCTTAACAATATTTAAATAAACATATTTTAGATATTATGAGATAGGATTGAGTTCTAGAAGGACATTAAATTTTTGTGAGACGTACCAGCGGTTGAGATTAAATTGGTTTTTAATTAAAATTAAAATGAATTAGCAAAAAACACGGAGCGGTTGGTGAGTGGCGGTTATCAATATTAACTGATGGATTGATTGAAATCAACGGTCGAGATGATGTCCTTCGGTCTCACATAAATGTATCAGTCCTCCTTGAACCTTTTCCTTATGAGATATCTAGAAGATGTCACTATTATCTTTTCATTTAAAAGTAAGGTAGTTAAAATTACTTTCTTATTTGAATTAAATATAGGGAAAATTGCCGAAAACCACTTCTTATAGGCCGTAATTGCAGAAAACCACTCGTTATATATTTTATTGCCGAAAACCACCCGTTGTTCGTTTTTTTTCTTCTGAATCACACATTGTAACGTTTTCCATTAAATTAGTGTTAAATCTCCGTTAGATGACATTAATTAGGTTAATAAAATCGAATTTTCATTTAATTAATTAAACACCTCCTAATCCACATCTCTCCTTCCTCCAAACCCACCTCCTAATCTCGATTTTATTGCAGTTTTAAAAAATTAATTGCTAGCTTGCAAATCTAAAGCAGAAAATTAGAAATCTCAGATACCTTCGGAGGTAATAAATAGCAGCCGAGTTGGCTTTACAAAGTGTGGTTTTTACAAAGAAAAGTGCACAGACTTCAGTTTTCCCAGCTGTTGGAGCTTTGCGCAAATGGCAACATGAAAGATAATGAAATTGATCAAATGAAAAATTACAATCATTTAATTGGTGACGCTTCTGATCCGAAACAAATCCAGCTCATCAACAAACTACGAAAAGAAAACAAAGAGGAACATGATAAAGCAGCATTGTTGTACCATCAGAGCAATGCCTGTCAGCTGGATAGCCGCCCAACCCACTCTCAACTGCACTCAACGCAAGCCTCAGCAGCACGGCAAGGTTTACCCTTTCTTCTGTTTCCTCCGCTATTAGCTTGGCCATTGGACTTAGCTGTTGAATCCACGAAACTGATTTAACTTCCGTGTCATTTTCGTTTTCCTCTTCTAGTAGCTCGGTCTTTTCTTTCTTCTTTCTCTTCTTGCCACTTTCTGCTGCTGGACGGCTCTTATCCTTGTTAGTCAGGCCAGAGTTTGCATCTTCCTCTTCCATCATTTGTTCAGCTACTTCATCGTCAATGTCATCCTTGAGCGGCTTCTGTGGCCTTCCCCTTCTCTTTTGGACAGGTATCTTTTCTTCTTCGCCACTTCCATTGTCGTCATTGTTGCTGTCATTAAACTTCCTTCCCTTTCCTCTACCTCGACCCATCAATGATAATCTTCTGGAAACAGTAACTCAATGCACTTGACTGCGATACACCAAATGGGTGAGTTCTCAGACAAATAAGACAATGCATGATGTACAAAATGCAGACTCGCAATACATCACAAGGGTACTTCAGATACTCTAGCTACACACCATTGACACAGCGGCATCTAAAACTACAGTACTAAGTGTTACTAACATAAGATCTGGTTCAGATCTGTCAATCCTTTCATCATCAAATGAGATCCTACAACATCACACACCAAGTAACAAATACTGAAATATCCGCAAAGTAGCAACTTTCTTCTTTCACCATTTTAGGGTTCTGGGGATCTAAATAGAGTTTATAGTGACATCTAAACATCAGCCAAAATCGAACCAGAAAAATCATGGTTCTCTATCAGACCATCAGAAGCATGATAACATCCACAAGCTTCAAAGTTCTTAATGAAATACATATCTCTTAAAACTTTAGAAATTACACATGCAGCAGTTTATCAATAAGTACCAATCAGGACAAAAATGGATACTGTGGCAAAACTACTTCAATCCACAATTAATCTCAAAATAAATCACCAGAAAATGGAATCACTGAACTCAACTACAACTCGATCAGATTAGAAATTTAGGGGGACTCACCAGGAAGAAGAAATATCAAATCAATCTGCAGATTGGTTTCTCTTAAGATGATCAATCAATCCATTCATCAAGTACAAGACATAGACCTGGATCCAAATCCTACTGACAGATGATATCTAGTGAAAACAAGACACACCCAGATGAGAAAACATGCATTAGATTATGAAAGATTGGATCTTTGGTTGTTCAAATCAAAGACGGAGAAGCTTGAGATTAGGAAGAACAAGTCTTTGAAGAGAGGAGGTTGGGTGTGAGTGAATGTGAAGATGAAGAGAAAAGAGAGATATTTTTATGAGGGATGTGTTTTGTGAATCTAAATATGATGAATGTGGTTTTGGAGTTGAATTGTGAGGTCATGTTTGGTGAAGTGGAATAGATAAGCAGTGGGCGTCCTTACATAATTCAACTTGGGTACTCTTTTGCTTTTCCAAGATCTATTCAAAATTTAAACCCTAAACAAGAGTACAAGACAATTGTCATTTACTTTTGAATCCAAATCTAGTACCAGTTTCTCTTCTTATTTCATTTAATGTATATATTATGTAACAAATATATAACTAAGGAAAGAAGAAGTCAGTGTAAGCTGTTGCTAATTCCTGGTTTTCAGCAATGTCATCAGTTACATATGAACTGAGTTCAGCTAACTTATAGAAAGTTATAAAAAGTCTAAAAAGCAAAATCAAAATTATGGTATTGAAGTCATACTTGTTATCAACATCAGGAGCCTAAAGTAACATATGAATGAGTCAGTCACTTTGAAAGGCAACGAGGAGCCGAGTGAACTACTTCTACATCGACTTTTTTTGTTATATAATTTTGTTTGAGCAACAACCTATTAATGTCCATCAGCTTCCATAAAGACTCAAACACAACCAACAATAATCGATCAACAGTTAGTTATATTGGTTAAGTGAGGTATAGTGGTTTTTTGTTTTTGAAGCTTTGTATTGTCACTGTGTTTTTCTTAAGTTTGAACTTAAGACTCAATGGATCAGCAGTTTGTTATATTGGCGAAAATGTTTCAGGGGAAAGTGGTTCTGTGTATCTTGCAGACGTAATGGGATACTGCAAAATTCACTTTTGTTTTTAGAAGTTCTTTTGTCCGAGTTCTCTCTAACCTAGCTGGTTAAGGGAGGTATTTGGGTTTCATGTTTGTTGACTCTAAACTTTGTGCGGTTTGTTTGTTGGTTTATTCATCTATCTAATTCAACTATGTTCGTACTGTTTATTTTTTGTAAAAGAGGGCAATAGTCTAGGGAGTACAATACGGGGATTTAAAAAGCTAAATCAAATTTAGCCTGACTCAAAATAACAAAAAGATATAAAAAAATAACAAGGGCTAAATGAGTCGCTCAGCACTAAAATATAACTAAAAACTAAACTAAGTAAAGAAATCTCAATCTCCTAATCCTTATCAGACCCCACAAAGTCAACCATTATCCTTATTGTAGGCGGACCGAAGATCAACCCACCGATATGAATATTCTTATCCAAATTTTGATGTCTGTTGTGAAGGGTCAGAGCTGCAACTACAGCGTAAATCCAAAACACTCTCTTGTAATGGTCATGGAGCTTCACCATCTTTGACATAAAACCTTAACGGAGCTTCACCAAACACAACACCAGATTCAACAAGAAATAAAAGGAAGGAACATAGAAATAAAAATACGATGAAGAAAACCTACCTCGATGAGGTAGGATAAGATCCAAAAATTCTCTCCGCCAAAAGCGAGAGAGAAACGGTTGAGAAAAACCCAACCTCTGTTTTTTAACTATGTTTGTACTGTTTTAATGGAGAAACATGGAGAGTTAATTATTTAGAATTTACAAAGGAAGATGGTGCTATGGGAGAGCCATAAGGAATGGGTAGCTATCGGACTGTTTATCTTTTGTTTTACATGTGGGTTGTTTATTCATGAAATTACAAAATGTTCAAATGAAAAAGGGATCAGTGTACCAAAGGCAAATATGGTAACTAGCTACAGGTGGTTGGAGTTCTTGACACAGCCAATATGAATGAGATAGCCAACAATGAAACATCAAGCTATCGGAATTTAATCAATAATCAGGTGGCTGTACAGGAGTTATTAGAGGTGAATTGCAGTGAAACATGTAGGTTACGTCACTATTCTATACAAAGCGAGGATGAAGATTTTAACCGATTGAAGTTGTTGGAAACAGTGTCGCTCACTATAATGATTGTTTCTTCGGAGGATAATCTTAGCTTTGGTCAAACAAGTCAACATTCAGCATAAGCCAAAACTCTACCGTCATTCCACCGTTACTATCTAATAATTTAATAGGAAATGAGATTGTCAAGTGGGGTGCATCGTGGGCAGTTTCTTAGTTATCAAAAATTGAATGCATATCGAAATTTAAGGGATATCGAAATTCGGCCACAATTCAAATGCAGTTGGATAAGTCCTCATCTGTTTACAACTATAGATACTAGTGGACATGAACAAAGTATCAAAGGCTCAAAATTTAAAGGAAATGGATTTGTCGCGCCCCTACATTTTAGATTTCAATTTTGTAGGTTTTCATATTGTACTGAGCGGGCAAATGACTCAGTTTAGCTATTTCAGTTAACGTCATATTTTTCAGTTAGATTGAGTCAGGCTAAATGATTATTTAGCTTTTGAAGTCCTCGTGTTGTACTTATTGAACATTTACCCTCATTTATCAAAGCGTTAATTGCCCCAAACCACCCATAAAATACGTGTTTTCCCCAAAACCACCCTTAAAATAATTTCTTCCCAGAAACCACCCTGCCGTTACACCATTTTTCCCAGGAACCACCAGCCGTTAGTGCATCATATTTAAGCACCTTATTTTTGCCAAAAACCACCCATAAAACTCTATTTTTTCCATAACCATAACTCACAAGTTAAATCAATAAAAATTAACTAATTTGTACAAAATAATTAGTTTCAATAGTACCTCATAAATGCGAATATTAAAATATGTTAGAGAGTTGAGTATCATTAGGTTATTATAACTTTTATATAAGTATTTAATCGTATGTCGTCTTTCGATCTGTTAAGTAAGTGTTTGATTGTATATCACGAGGACCTCAAAGAGATGTAATTTAAACCATGTAAGAGTGCCGAGTAATATGAAGTATTATACTTTTTTAAATTAGTGTTTGATTGTATGTCGTCCTTGATTTTAATAAAAAATTGTATGTCTTATATAATAATTTTATAGAGTTTATATGCTAAAATATTTTCAAAAGTTAATAAAACTATAATTGACATTCAATCATAATATTTTAAACAACAAAAAAAATTAAATGTATAATTTTATTACCTATTGTTTTTAATTTTATGTTAAATAAATATTATACTCACAATTATTTTTAGACTTCTTTTGAACCACCCATAAAATGTTATTTTTTTCCGAAAACCACCCATTAAAGTGTGCTGTTAACGGAAAAGTTAACGGCGTTAACGGCTGGTGGTTCTTGGAAAACACGTATTTTATGGGTGGTTTCTGGAAAGAAATTATTTTAAGGGTGGTTCCGGGGAAAACACGTATTTTATGGGTGGTTTGGGGCAATTAACCCTTTATCAAAAAAAACACAACCAAAAATAAGCAATCTATAAAAAAGATCTTTTCAAAAGGAAGATCATTATAAAATACTTCCATCTGAATAGTTTAACTTTAGCGCAGATAGGTTTATTTTCCAATATTATTTCTAAATGTCGTCAAAACACCATTCAATCTGTGCTAATTCTTTAAAAAGTATAAGCAGACCTTATGCAGGTGACTCCAAAACGGGAAGGCCTATAATCCACAGAGACTGGAAACATATTCAAAATTTTAAAGTATTTAGGTTTCATTAGTTTAGAAATAATCAGTTCAGGATTATTAAAAACATGTGCATTTGCTTTGTAAAATAACTAGGTTTGCAAGTTTCAGATTTCTCGAATTTTATCCTCATGTTCTTTTGTAAACACAAAATTTCTTTTTTTACTCAGTGATATGTTTTTATGTTGTTGGGCCTAGCCAACCAAAATTTAATAATATTGACCAATTTATCCAAAATCAGGTAACAAGACTTAGGGTAGGGTTAAAATCTGGAAGTACATTAATAATTTAATTTTAATGTCGATTTTGATAATCTGACGATTAAAATTAAGATTTAATCCCTAGCGATTGAGTTTGACGGTTTTGTTTAGAATTAAATTTCATACGTTGAATTATTAGTAATCATCGGTAGAAATCATGTCTCGCGATCTTACATTTATTTACATGTTCTTTTTGACTTTACTCACAACATATATATGTATATATTATATATATTACGAAATTACTGATAAAATAGAGCTGGAGTCAAAAGTGTCACCACTAAAGTCAATTTGGGTTTGATTCCTGATGGGGGCAGGACAAGGTTCTGCGGGGTAAGATTGAGAGGAATAATATAATTGGCTCCGGAATGGGGATTGTCCATTCCTTGACCAATTTTTTTTAAAAATAGAATTTATCAACCTTTCCTACCTTCCTACGACAACTTGATTGTAGTCCAATTGATAAAACAGGCATAATTTCTTGTTTTGGTTTAGTCCAATTGATAAACAAACATAATTTCCTATGGAAATTGCCTCATGCATGGAGGTTGAAAAAGACCAAAAAGCCCCTCAATTTCTAAGTTTTTCGAGTTTTATTGTATCTTTTAACATTTTTTTTGTAAAAAGAAGTAAATTGTATAAAAAACTCAAATTGTATTTTAAAGTTATTCAGTTTTCTTTATTAAAAAATATATTTAAAAAATATATTTAAAAAAATCAAATATATTTTGAACGGGTCGGGTACGGACGGGTTCGGGTTCACTATAAATTTATCGGGTTGGGTTCGGGTTTGAAATGTCGATCCGAAGAATTTTTCGGGTCGGGTACGGATTTGACCGAACCCGTCCATACCCGACCCGTGCACACCCCTAACTCGAGCCATACACAACCCTGGTCCCTGGGTAGCACCACTCTTTCTTGATTTCATTTGATGATTAAACCCGACCCGACCCGACCAGACCCGAAACCGACCAACCTCCACTTCCACCCACCTCGACACCGACCCGACCCCGATCCGACCCGACGATCGCCAACCTGAACCGACTCAACCCGACCTGATTTGACCCGATACAGGAAGGGGCAGAGACGAGTTGAGAGAAGGAATAAAGAGCAGAAAATTCCAAGTTGAGGCGTAAAGTTATGGAAACTGCTCGACATGAACCATTATGCGAGACCATCTGTTTCCTTGTCGTCACAATTTGGTCATATTCGGTTTTATTGCATTCTTATTCTTATAAACACTTTCTCCGCGCACAGCAATGGACTCCACATCACCAAAATCCACCAAAACTATAATACCCAACAACCTAATCTGGTCTGCATTTGTGCTTGTGGGTGTGTTTCCAAATCATCAAATATATGATTTTGAGTCGGAAAGTTTCTAACTTGGTGTGTGGTTTAGCCTACTTATGTCACACCACAGCCTTTTAGACTTTCTGTAAATACCTAATATATTGTATAAAACTGTGTTTGTAGGTGATGATCTTTGTGCAGTGGTGAACTGGTGATCTGTGAAAGGTTTGAGTATTGGAGTTTTGGGTTAAATGGATTCTCAGGTCTTGGTGGCTCTTGGACTTGCTGCCATTGGCGGCCTCAGTAATTCTATTGGTAAGTCTTTGCTTTTATGTCATTATTTGATGTCAGAATATACAAGTTCGTTAGCCAAGCTGCGCTTTTTTGTTGTTGAAAAGAGAATTGCTTAAGCTTTAGATCAAATGGATGATGTCTTTCTGGCATCATAAACAGGGCAGTTTTCGTGATTCTGAATGATGCACCTGATCTAAAGATGCTTGGACTTCTACAGGTAATTGCAATTTATGCATGCTATTGTTTCTTTACTGATGTGTTTATTAAATGGTTTTGACTTTGATCATTCAGGGTTTCGCCGCAGGTCTTATGCTAAGCATATCCTTCCTATATCTTGCTCATAATGCGATAAACTCCATTGGTTTTTTAAAAGGGAATCTTTGGGTAAGCTGCCCACAATTTTGATATGTATATAATAAATCACTTTTATTTGATGTATCCTGATTCGATAATCGGGTTTCAGTTCTTTGCAGGCGTCATTTTCTTCGCACTATTGTCGTATCTAGTGCCAGAACCCGAGACGAATCCCACTAAAGATGCCATAAGCAACGAGGTCTGATAATACTCCTTTGGAAGCTAAACTATTTTCTTTTTTTATCTGTAACGTTGTGATAACAAATGAAATCTATTCTCAGAAAAACAAAGGCAAGGAGAATGAAGATGTGGAAAAACATCGCCGTCAGGTTTTATACAGTGGAATCATCACAGCAATAGGTCTGTGTCTCTTTTTTCCATTTCTTTAATTTTAGAAATAAATCCTCTTTATTCAAAATCATTTGTAGAAATAAAAACTTATTCCTCTGCAATATGACTGTCAGGAATAAGTTTGCACAATTTTCCGGAGGGAATGGCTGTGTACCTTGGATCAATAAAGGTATTGCAACTATTTTAGGATATGTTGTATATGAAATTTTTTCTTTATTGAATTTTTCACACTTATTTGAACAAAAAAAATTCATCATAAAGCTATACATTTTTGTAGGGACTTAGAGTTGGTCTCAACTTGGCGATAGCGATGGCTTTGCACAATATCCCTGAGGTATATATGTTGCCTGGATTATGCCAGCCTAGTCCAATTTGCTTTGGCATTCTATAGCTTTGTGAGGCTGTGCATGTAGTCATCCTTATGAACTCCAAATTCCATTTAACAGGGTGTTGCAGTGGCTCTCCCCGTGTATTTTGCTACTAAGAGGTAAGCCTTATTAGTTCCAAGATAGTTTATTTGGAAATGTGCTTCTGACAAAGAACTTTCTATCAGCAAATGGCAAGCTCTAAAATATGCATCACTCTCAGGCCTGACTGAGCCCCTGGGCGTCATAGTTGTAGGTTAGTTGCCAATCAAAAACAATAATATCGTGTTTTCAGAAAAGCTACATTTGATGCTCATATCCGTTTTTTCTTCTTCCCTTTTCTCTCTCACCAGCAAGCCTTTTCCCAAGCAACTTAAGTCATGAAATTCTCGAAGGTCTGCTAGGATCAGGTGCGCAAAACTAGTTTACAGTGACTTTACACTTAAAGGTATATAGAAGTTGCACCACGAACCAATGTCTGAAATGGTCAAAATATATTTTTGCAGTTGGGGGAGTGATGGCTTTTCTAACTTTACACGAGATGTTGCCACTTGCATTCGAGTATGCGGGGCCAAAGCCAGTGGTAAAGGCTGTGTTTTGCGGAATGGGATTCATGTCAGCATGGTAAGCTAGCATCAAAAGTCTTGTGTCGTATAATTTCCCATCTCATCTGTATCAACAACTATTGCCTCATTTCTGTATTTTATTTTTTTGTTTGTGAAGCCTGTATCTACTAGATTCCTTCTTACCGGAAGCGGCCAGTTTCTAAACTTCTGCGCCTTGCTTTGTATCGGTACAATTGCTTATCAAATGCCCTGAAGATACCTGCATTGTAATGGTCGCAATTCATCAATAAAAATGAGGATTCCTGTTATAGTTTTGCTACTCAGTTTTCCTACTAAAATGTTTCTTTGAAAAAAAAGATAGCTGATACAAATTTAAAACGAAATTTTTTCTGATGGTCAGGTCACCAAAATTTAGAATCTTTCCTCGAAAATCATTGTATATTAGTGACATGTGTACTGATAGCATAACTTATCTAGATAGTTTGCACACACTTTCCACCCGATGTGGAACACTTGAATTGGGTGTTAGAAAAAGTATGTATTGAGTTTTGTATATAATTTGATGGTTAAAATTGTATTTGTTTTTATTAAATATATGATTGAATTTACAAAAAATCCTATTAGTTGTTTTATTTAGATTAAAATCTCATACGTTAAACTAATAATAATCAATGATTAATATTGTACATGTAACTTTACTCTTCAAATAAATATTTTTCCTCAGTGTTTTCAGTTCAGTTTTGTACTGAACAAATGATATCAAAAAAAAAATATTTAACAAGAATTTAAATTTTTGTTTCAACAAAAGTACGGAGTATTTTATTTTGAGCTAAGAAAAATTCAGCCGTCAGATTATCATTCCTCATGTATGGCCGAATGGTTCAATGGGCCGAAGCCCAATAACAAAACGAGCTCTAATATAAAGCACCTTCACGCTCCCTTCGCCGTGCATAAACTCAAAACCCTAGCAGCAGCCAGCATCCCAATCTCAGTCGCTCAACAAACCATGGCAGAAAGAGGAAACGGTGACCGCGGCGGCTTCGCACGTGGATTCGGTGGTAGAGGTGACCGCGGTGGGAGAGGAGATCGTGGTGGAAGAGGCCGTGGAGGCCGTCGTCCACGAAAGGAAGAAGAAGAGAAATGGGTCCCAGTCACCAAACTAGGCCGTCTCGTCAAAGAAGGTAAAATTCAAACCCTAGAGCAGATCTATCTCCACTCTTTACCAGTCAAGGAGTATCAAATCATCGACACACTCCTCGGTCCGATTCTCAAGGACGAGGTCATGAAAATCATGCCGGTGCAGAAACAAACTCGTGCCGGACAGCGCACGCGTTTCAAGGCTTTTGTGGTTGTCGGAGATAACAATGGACATGTTGGATTGGGAGTGAAGTGTAGTAAGGAAGTTGCTACGGCTATTCGTGGTGCGATTCAGTTGGCGAAATTGAGTTTGATTCCGGTGAGGAGAGGATATTGGGGGAATAAGATTGGTAAGCCGCACACCGTGCCATGTAAGGTGACTGGTAAATGTGGAAGTGTTACTGTTAGGATGGTGCCTGCTCCTAGAGGTGCTGGGATTGTTGCTGCTAGAGTGCCCAAGAAGGTTTTGCAGTTTGCTGGGATTGAGGATGTGTTTACCTCTTCTCGTGGTTCCACTAAGACTCTCGGAAACTTTGTGAAGGTATGATGTTTGTTTAATTAGATTATTAGTGTCTTCTTTACGACGCTTTATATTGCGAAAATATGGTCATTTATATTCAGATTATGATTAGGAATGAGCTTTTTGAGTCTTGTTATCATGCTGTTTTCATATGTATGATGTGATAATTTCAATGCTTTGGACTATTTAAGCAGCATCAGTTTCCTGCAGTTATTCCCCGCATTAAGATTTATTAGATGATCATATATTTGTTGTTAAGAGTCTTTAGTGTTTTTATTTATTTAAAAGGAAGAGTTTAATTTAGCTAGCCATGAATCCCTATGGTCATATTGGTCTGTGTTTAGAATTTAGTGCAAGATATGGTCCAGACTCCTGTCAGTTTTTTATTTATGATGCATTGATAGGGTTGTTCAAAGACATAACTTTTCATTTCTGATGAACTGTTTGTTTTTTGTTATTAACTGCAGGCAACATTTGAGTGCTTGTTGAAGACCTATGGTTTCTTGACCCCTGATTTGTGGATGGAAACTAAATTCTACAAGTCACCATTCCAGGAGAACACAGACTTCTTGGCCAGGAAGAACAAACCCCTAATCCTTGAGGATGTTGTTGAAGCCTAAGACAGTCTCTTACAATTTGGCAACACCCTTTAGTTTTGAATTATGTTAAATTATCTTTCTTAACCTCAAGACTTTTGAGGTTGATGTTTCAAACAATTTTTTACAAATGCTTCATTAATATCCGCGAGTCTCAAAAGTTGCGAAAGCACTAAACGCTTGAATTCTTGATAGAATACTTTTCACTAAATAATTATTATTTTAGTGCAACGTGGTCTGCCGTATGCCACCGCATGCAGAGACGTGTCTCTTTACCTTGCGTCTTGATCAGACAGATCTTTGGATTGTATTAACAGAAATAGGTGAAGCACAAGCACTCCCGACAGCCAGTCTGATCTTGGGTTGCGAGTGTTACCAGTATGAGCTCTTTCCTCTGTTCTAAAGTCTCATATGTTGCTTCAATTTCTGGGTCTTTATTTGTACTCCAACTGCTCTTAATACGCTGCTTCGTCTCTGGCAGGGCTCTGGATTTCTGGTTTACTTTGGAATTGTGTTGTTCTTGTCTGATACTGGAGATCAGATGTGGGCACTGTGCTTGGTTTGATTACCATGATATTGTCTGACTGGTGAGAGTAAGAAACAGATTTTGTAGGGTTTGTTGATTTCATATCTGCTTTGTGAAATTCAAGGTTTCAGTAAAACTCTGTGCATGTCGACTCAGGTGTGATAGTTTAATGTGATACGTGATCACTCTTAATGGGATGATTAATGCTATCAGCAGCCTGTAGAGTTGGATGGTCAATTTCAACTCGTTTATAAATATGTGTTGTCTTGGTTGTAGGAGAACAATCTGCAGTTTTTCTGTCGGTGCGTTTGACTGTGGGCTTTGTGGACTACGGTGATTGTAGATTGAAAATGAGACCCTCGATACACGAGGAGCTTGCAGTTAGTAGTGACGGCAAATCCGACCAGACTTGTGAGAGCAGTGACAATCAGGATGATACTCATAAAGTGACAAGGAGAAAACAAGGAGCTGACAAAGAAATGATGTACGCGTTCCTTTCATCAATCGAGCTGTATCAATCAAGACGAAGGCCAAGAAAAGAGATACCTGCAACGGAAATGGACATTCAGACATCAAAGAAGCAGCGCTTGAAGATGGCTGCACGGGAGGATGTTGACTTTAAGATGGTGGATTTGGGGGATGAGGATGGCCCGGAAATTATTGGCAGGAGAGTAGAGGTTTATTGGCCAGACTCTAGAAGATGGTTCAGAGGACGAGTTAAGGCATTTGATCATCAGAAAATGGTACACAAGATTGATTATGACGATGGAGATAGAGAGCGTCTAGACTTGAAGAATGAGGTGTTTAGAATACAAGTCTATCCAGGGCGAGAGCTTCAAAGTCAAACCTGAGCCTATTATCAAGCATAAACTGAAATCTCCTATTGTTAAAGATAAAGAGGATTGGCAAAAAGGCTATGAAGCTGAGAACGGAATTGATGGTCAGGAAAAAGAGTCGGGGAACACTTTAAGCTGTAGACATTCATTGTCACAAGTTGAAAGGGCTTCTAATGGGAGCGACAGTCTTACTTGTACTGATGAACCACCCCTTGAAACCCATCATGGTATTGAAAGTGTTGAGGACGAATACCTCAGTATCTCGCATCTGGAAGTAGAAGCAGAAGATCCGAAACAACTCGAGCAGCAATATGATCATAAAATGGGTAAGAAACATTGTTCAGAAAAAATAAAGTTCCATCTTGATAGCCAGAAAGTGGATAGGATTCCATTAAATGTTTTGACCTGCACATACTATTATGCTAGGAGGAAAAAAACACTTGAACTATCTCATAAATGTAAGCCTCGTGCTGCCTGCCGTCCTAGCTGAAATTTGATGCCGTTCAAGTTCGCAGATTGTGTCCTGTTCCAAATTAAGATATTTTAAAGGGCTTATTACGGGAAAACACTCTTATTTTTGTTTTCCCAGTAACACCCATATCTTCTTTTTTTCAACAAAACATTCATTAGTTTTAAATTTTTTCAATGTCACACCCATTGTATTATTACGGTACTACTATATTAAATATATTAAAAAATATTATATAATATTTATAAAAAATAATTATTAAAAAATCTAAAAAATCAGAATTTTTTTAAAAAATATATTAAAGCCATTTTGAATTTTTTTTTGCAAAATAAAAAATCTAAAATATATATTTTAATAATACTTTTGACAACACCATATGAAAATTTGCTATAACACCATATTTTAAGAATTTTGAAATTTTGAAAAAAAAATCATTTAAAAAATAATACTTTTCATGAGTTGATTGTAAATAACGAACTATCAACATGTATATAGGTGAAAATATGAACTGAATGTGAAGAAATATTCTGATGACTAGGATTTTAACATAAGTTTGTTATGTTTTTTAGGTATTTTTATTTTCTATTAATTTGGATTTTTCACAATAATAGTTTGTTATGTACACATCGTCAAAATACGAAATATAATTTTAAATTTCTTAGTTTTCCCAAATTTTAAAATTTAAAATTTCTCAAAAAAATTTAATTTTACCCTAATTTTTTTAGCTTTTGACAAAATAAAAAATATTAAAAATGTTTTTTAAAATGTTTTTTAAAATTTTTATATAAATATTTACAATTTTCTGATTTTTAATATTTTCTATAATATTTTTTGATTTTTTATGTTTTTACTTATTTTTTGAGTTTTTTAATTATTATATAATATTTTATTAATATATTTAATGGAATAGTATCGAAATAGTTCAATGGGTGTGACATTGAAAAAATTGAAAACAAATGGATGTTTTGTTGAAAAATAAAAAGATATGGGTGTTACTGGGAAAACACCCCTAAAATAAGGGTGTTTTCCCGTAATAAATCCTATTTTAAAATCCCTCCGTCCTACAAAGATGTTTTTTATTATTATTTGTAAAGTATAAAACAATTAAAAGCGGACAAACATCAAGAACAGCAGTGTACCTTTTGTTTTAAAAATTATTCTTGTATCATTCAATTGGGTTGCAAATAAGTCGCGTATTAGGTTGTTCAAGTTCGGCTCGTTTAAATTTCACGAGTTTGAGTTCGAGTCGAGTTTTTATCGAATATTAAAAATTCTGATCATTTAATTTTGACGAGTTTGAATTCTTATCGAGTATTGAAAAAAATATCTATAATATAGGGTTAGGTTCTAGGAAGACACTAAGTATTTGTGAGACGGAAGGACGAAATCTCAATCGTTGATTTGATTAATCTGACGGTTGAGATTAAAGTTAGTTTTTAGTAAAGTTGGCGGTTGGATTTACGAAAAACACGGGGCGGTTGGATTTGAAAGTTTTTTTACTTTTCATCTCATCCGTTAGATGATTAGAAATCAATGGTCGAGATCATGTCCTACCGTCTCACACATATTTGATTGTCCTCCTAGATCTTTATCCCTATAATATAAATACATAAATATTCTTAAATGATTATAAATAAATAATCATTAAACAAATTAATTATATAAATATATAATATTAAACAAAACTATCATCATATATGTATTATAAATATCATATTCACGTTCGTATTTTGATTATAAATAAGTATTTATCGAGAATTTGTCAAATTTTTTATCGAGCATCTATTCGAATTATTTCCAAACATAAGCGAATCGAGTATGAGTTTGGCTCGTTTAGAGTATAAATTTATGAGTGATGCACGATCAGCTGGTATACTCGAGTGTACTTGATTGCAACTGACTCAGTAGAATAAGTGACACGTGGCATCATTCTATGAGTGATGCACGATCAGCTGGTATACTCGAGTGTACTTGATCTCACCTTCCTTGACCTAAATCTGCCATTCGCAAACTTTTTTCCCTCGGATTGGAAAACTCGATTTTCGTTCGGCGTTTTACGGTGAGGGATTCTGCTTCTCCGATCTCGAATCATACTACAAATTCTCACCGTGTTTTTATTTTGGCTGTGTTGATTTCCCCAACTGTTGGATTTAGGCAGAGATTCGGTTTGAATTTTGATGATATTTTAAGATCGATGGATTACATTTGGAGATTGATTATTAAGAATCTGTGCAGGGATGGCAGCCAAGTACATTGTGGGATCGATTGCTGGATCTTTTGTTGTTGCGTTTACTTGTGACTACATCATCGCTGACCGGAAGATATTCGGCGGTGAGCAAGTTTTTACTAGTATTTTTTATTATTATTATCAGAATTACGTCTGAAGCAAAATTTCAGATTGAAAATGGTTTTGATGTCAATAAGATTAAATGGCGTCCTATTGTGCGTAGTTTAGTTTCTCAAATTGATTCCTGAAATGATTTTGTCTTGGAAATGTATGTTTGGTGGCTTGGCAGTCCATGTTTTGAGCTTAATTATTATGGTAACATTTTCTTATAGTCGTGCCTTGTTGTAACTAGGCACTACACCAAAGACTGTTTCGAACAAAGAATGGTGGGAAGAAACTGACAAGAAATTCCAGGCTTGGCCACGAACTGCTGGACCTCCTGTTGTGATGAATCCTATCTGCCGCCAGAACTTCATTGTCAGTTCCCCAGATACTTGAAGATCCATCATGTGTAGTGGATCCGTTGATGGTTAATTCTCTTCTTTTTAACCCAGAGTGTTTTTTAAAATACCTTGCTTAAAGGTCAATGTTTGAGATATTCTTTTTGTTCCTGTTTTTAATCCGTTGATGGTTAATTCAGCAACAAGTGCATACTTTTTGTTGCTGAATCCATGGTTTGATGAATTATAGGTATTAATAAAAATGTATCTGAGATCTATCTTCTCAATTGGTTAGTCACTATTTTGATTGTTCCTTCTTTTTCTCAAGTTTATTATTTCAAAAGTGAATTTGGCATTTCAATAGTATGGATTTCTTAGGTAGTAGTGTAGCTGTTGTCTTTAAATTTGCATGCTTTCCAGATCAGAGGAATGCACTTGCGAGGGTACAGCTGGCCAGTAACAGATTAACTCAGTATTGCAATTCAGGTAATTGAAAATAGTTTAAACTTCCTGCTGGGCAGTAAATTCTTGGTTTTACAATGTAAATATGCAATGCTTTCTAAGAATAATATATATAACTAACTCTTCTCCGATTAGTTATATACTGAAGTTTTAAAAAGAACTTGCAACAAAGTTTTTTCGAGTGCTGTTTCTGATGGCACTGAATGTGCTATGTACTGTTTTAGATGAACATATCGGCTTTTGCCATATAGCTGTTTTTTAGTAATTTTATGTTTGTCAACTTTTGAGCATCATTTTGGTTGATGTGTCACTCTGCTTGAGAATAGTGATGAATGGAATAAATGTCTAGGATGACTTATGTAAAGTGCCATCATTTTAAACTTTGTGACTCTATTTCTACTCCATAAATATTTTCATGGCATATATTTGCTTATACGTTTCCTGTATATGCTTGGATGGTTATAGGGAAGCCCGTAGAAGAATGTTGTACTCTGAAATTGAGCTTCACAAATGCATCATTATGATATTCTGATTTGTGACGACTTTAATGGTATCATATTCTTTCTTTGTTGTTTAATTTTTGTCCACTTTTTTGGACGTCTGTTAAAGTTTGCCCATTTCCTTCCTATTTGGTCTGAGTCTCATTCTCTTTATCACCTAAATTACCGTATGGAATGGAGTATTAGTTAACATCATATATGAATGAAAGTAACGAGTGCAGCTCACTAACATTGCAGATTAAAGTTTCAAATTTAATTATTACAATGAACTTTTGTGGTTTGCATTGCAACACAATACACAAGAGTTGTTACAGACAGGTTTGTTATTCCTATAAAACATCAACATACCATTTATATTATCATTTGACTTCGTGATATCCAGTAAAGAGTCGTGTAATACGATTGCATTTAGACTTGGTAAATGGATGGTATATTAGTTGATAATTTGTTTATTCATCTATCATCCTTTTATCCATTCCACATATATTTTAAACGGATGATAAACGGATGGTAAATGAATGGTAAAAGAATATGTATTACTTTATCACTTTAACTAAATGAATTAATAAACAGATTGATTTAAATGGACGATTGAGATAAACGGATACGAATGCAATTGGCACCCGTGAAAAACATGGTAATTTTTTATTTGTTGATTTTATGAATAAAGTTTCATCTTGCTGGTTAATTAGTAATCAACTATCGAGATTATTATTTATTCTTATAACTTAATGAAACTATTACATACGGGGACATGAATCAATATTGTTTCACAATATTCAAAAAATTATCTTTCCAAGAACTTTTTCCTGATGAATTACACATTAATATTAAAAAAAATCAAAAACAAGCTTTTTGATTTTTTTAAGTATATTTTTTGGTTTTTTACTTATAAATATTTAACCAAGGGTAAAGATTAAAAAGACATTATATATTTGTGAGACGGGAGGATCTAATCATAATTGATGATTTGATTAATCTGACGGTTAAGATTAAATTGTTTTTATAATAAAATTGGGCGGTTAGATTTGCAAAATATACGGGCAGTTGGATTTGACGGTTATTTGAAATTAAATCACATTCGTTGGATTATTAATAATCAACGGTCGAAATTGAAAATGTGTATTACAATCTTACGAAAAGATAATCATCCTCCTTTATGTTTTTCCATTTAACCAAAATCTAGTGATTCATTTAAATGTTTTTTTATTTTTAAAGAGAATTTGAGAGGACGATTTTTTAAAATATCCCTATTAAAGCGTAATTTCAAATAAAATCATATAAGTAAGAAAAAAGTTACTAGTTTTGCTCAAAAAATAAGACAAAATATAAAATTCATTGTCAAATTAAGGAAAAAACTCCAAAAAATTGAAATTTATCCAAAATGATAAATTTCTTATAATTTAATGAAAATAATTATATATAAGTACATGAAATAAATAAAAGATAATAATAGACAAATTAAGACTATCATAAACAATCATTTACTTTTCTACAAATTTCTACATTTTTATAATTAAAAAAATCATTTAACCCCAAACTTAAATATAATATAATTATTCATATTAATTTAATCCTGTACAAACAGTCAAATTAAAACTGAAAACTAACAATTAAACAACACGACGTCGTCCAATACATCTTCCTCCGATCTTTCTCGCGAAACCCTAGCGTCGCCTCCTCAATCTCGCAATCGAATCGTTGTTTTGACTTTCCTTCTCCTCTCGCAATCCAATCCTACAGAACGTCGATGTCGGCGATCTGAAACGCTCGCAAATCCCGTTCCGATAGACGAATCGAAAACGAAAATCGAGGGACTTGTGTAACTGCTACTCATTCCAATTGAGTATAGGGTCTTAATATAGCAACAAGTTAGTTGCCGGACATGTGATATATTTTTAATGATTTTAGGTTTCAGCTGAGGTTTTCTGAATCCACCACGCCTATGTCCCCTCCACAGAGTGTTGCTTTTGGATTGATCCTAATGGGCATTGGTTCTTTGCTCTTTTTGGGCTTCTTTTATGCTGCTATAATATCTAAGCTGCTTCCTCCATCTGGCAATCTACTCATATCTGCCATACAAAATGACTGGTAAGACGCTGGACTTTTATAAAATTTCTACAACTATTATTATATACAAACCTAATAATTAATTTACTTTGCATTTTAGTGGTTTCAGATACTAGTGTATAAGCTTGCTCTTGCTGTTCCAATTTGTGATTGACAAATTATTTAGTTTAACCCGAAAAATGGGTAACTTGTTCTTGCTACATCCAGTGTTATCTAGCATTTTTTATCTTCAAATTTATTCAGAACAACCTTTGCCACACATAAGACGGTAACTTTAAAAGTGTACTACTTTTCTTAAAATGAAAAATAGAGATAAGGCAGTTTGTCTTCGTCTGAATTCAGACAGTCCTGTTTTTTCTGGGAGCTTTGTAGTGTAGCTGTACTTACTGCCCCATGTCTGATAATCTCGCATTAGTAAAATGTATGGAGTTTAAAATGTGTCTGTTCAATAAATGTGTAAGCTAGAAAGATAAAGACGTGGTTTTGCAACAGCAAAGTAATCTAGAAATGTTATTTAATCCGCTTATATATTTCTTCAGGTACTACTGCTTTTTGGTTCCTATCACACTACCCATCATAGTAGTTGCTGTGTACTTCCACTGGCTGAGCATGAAACTCTTCAAACATGCCTGAACAGACTTATGACATGATAGCCATTGCAGTACGCACCACCCGGTAACATTTGGTTTCTCCACACCGGTATGATTGAACCAACTGCGAATGACTCGGAGAGTACAACACTTCCATACCTTTATTTTCTCAAACACCTTGACCGATCCCCGGCATGGATCAGTGACAGTTTTCGATCGTATTGGATAGTAAAAAACTCTTTGGTTGATTATAAATTTTTTTGAATTGCAGGAATATCTCTTTAAAAGCTCAAATATAAGAGTATTTGTAATCACATCATGGTTTTGACGGTGGGGATATAATTTAGTGGGAACAGGTTGTATTTTGATATCTCTTATAAATTTCACCACAAGTTTTTATTCTTTGTCAAAACTGTACAAAGTTAAGTTAGGGGTATCTATCCAGTTCTGCACTCTCTTCTTCACTTCGTATGCAAAATTGTTGATGAAGAAACGCAAAAGGGGTGGCCGAGCGATCGTCTTTGAAGGTGAAATACTCGAAGATCAATGTTTCCTTCAAAAAAACTGTTGATTAAGATGACTTGATGTTTCACATATACACAGTAGTAATTCTTCTATTACAAAATCAAAATAATTTGAAATATTTGTTTGTGGATGATAAATTTATAAAATAATATTAAAATTAATTCAATTTTCAAACATACACTTGTTTTTGTTGGACCACTTCAAAAAAGATAATATATTGAAACGACCCCTAAGGTTTTGATAAGTAATAAATTATTTTATTTTTTCAATTTGAGTCCTTGAGTGGAATTGAAGGTGGAAAGTTTGATATAGGATAATCAAGCAGCGACATAATGTGTTTTATTTAGACATTTTTGGAACACTTCTACAATTTAAAATGTCCGATAATTATAAATTATGTCGAATATTTAAAAAATTATATATTATTTTGTTACTAATTCTGAAAAGAAAGTAGCAATATAAATTATAATGTACAACATAGACTAAGGATCCAGAGGGATAAGTAATTTTTGTAAGACGGAATGACACAATCTTAACTGTTGATTTTGATTGATCTAACGGTTGAGATTAAGTTAGTTTTTAATTTAAATAGGTAGTTGGATATGCAAAATACATGGGTGGTTGAGAATGACGGTTATCAGTCTCAACTGTTAGATTATTAGAAATCAACGGTTGAGATGATGTCCCACTGTCTCACGAATGAATGAATGTCCTCCTTGATCTCTTTCCGTACAACATAAATTTAAAATTCGAAACTAATATAGGCAATATATTATTTCAAAAATTGATTAATTTTGGGAACAGTGTTCGTTTTGTGTAATGTTCAATCGGTTCGATTCAGAAAGTCGGTTCAATTGGG
>QZGG01002224.1:0-42370 GCA_006409495.1 Sedum album
ATAGTGGTGTTGCAGCTCAGATAGGGTTGCTCGGCAGAAGGAAAATCCTTGCTCGACCTAGGACATAAAACTACTCGACCTAGGACATAGAAATGAACTCATGCATGCTTATAAGATTCGAGGAAACAATGCGTAACAATACTATGAGTGGATTGTGGCAATAAGAGTAGCAAACAAACACAACATAGAAATTCAAACACAAGGTTCACCAAACATAGAGTTCAAGCATGGAATGCAATAACATAAGAGTTTAACAAAGTAGACCAGGCATGGAGATAAAGTCTAGACAAGCAAGTGTCTTCATTCATCGTCATCGTTGGCACCTTGCTCTTCATTTTCTCCATTAGGTCCGGTTCTCTCCGTCTCTTCCATTACCTCATCAATGGTGATATCATTCTCCATTCCCCGTCCTTCACTAGGTGTGGTAAATACGGGAACCTCGGGCCTATAATATCCTTGAGGATGCGGTGGTGGTCTATACCCTTGGCAACCTTAATGAGTAGTGATCAGGGAAAAGGTTAGCGCCCCCATTGCACGAGCTCATTTTTGTAGGCGTTTGAACGCTCTCTTTCCACTCTCATCCTTTCCATCTCCTTGATCATTTCCTCCATTTGGTTGTAGGTGGCATACCTAGGCATAGAGGGTTCTCCTTATTCCATATTCGTAGGCCTCATGGGTGAAGGATGTTCGGGTTGCCTATCCTCTTCTGTCGGTTCTTCCTCAACACGCCTCTTCTTGGACGAAGCCTTATGCATTTGGTAAGGACCTTGTACTTAAGTCTTGTCCTCTTCCAACATTTGCATGTTAATCATCCTTTTGATGTTAAGAACCTCTTGCTTCAAAGACGCCTTCTTATCCAATTTGAATCCAAGATCCAAGGCAATCAAAGTAATGAGTGATCCTCCACTTAAGGCCTTACTCTTTGACTTGTTTTCTTGGTAAGCAACGAACATTCTAGAGAAGATGTTTACCAAATCTAGCTTCCTTCCCGAGTTTAATATAATCATCGCATCCATATCCGCTCTACTCACCATTCTACCCCCGTCCATTCTTATGAAAATGGCCATAGTAATAATCCGACGTAGGATCCTCCACTTTGGACTAATAATCAAGTTGAAGGTTCCGAAGAACCAAAGGACGTCCTTCCACCGGTAATTTTTGCCCAAAATTTGTCTCTAGTCTTCTTTGAACACAACGGGTAGACACCTCTTCTTTCCGACTCACTTTCATCCTCACCAAACGTCATACTGAAATTTTCCCTTTAACTCATCACTACCTACATTGAAATTATATCCTCCCATAGCAAATCTCCAACTTGTCACTGCACTCTCTCCATCCATATCCACACAATCCACATCAAAAGTGCACAAAAAACTCCATAACAAGCCTCGGGTAAGTACCCGGATCATCCAACAATAAGAAGTTTAAGCCACTACTAGCTAAAATAGATTCTAAATCAATGTAATTCATACCCGAAAGTGTCCTGATTTCCTCTAGGTGGGGATAGAGTGGTGCCTTCACCTTATACTTGCTAAGCAAGTTAAGTCTCTCCTTTCCTAGCTTGTCAAATTTGAAGGCTCCTTCACCTGGGTAATTCATGTCCATTGGTGGTATGCTAGGTAGAGCTAGTGGTGGTGATGGTGGTGGTGGATTAGAGGAGGGTTCCCTAATCACAATTCCTCCACTCCTAGGCATTGGAGGTTTAGTGGAAGAAGTTTTCTTGCTCTTGGAGGAGTAAGTCACCTTTTCCTTTCCTTTGGGTGTTGAGAAGTTTGGAATTGGTTGGATTTTGAAGGGACTTCTGGTGTGGGTTTGTAAAGGATGAGATTTAGGGAATTTTGCAACAAGAATCACAAAATTTGGTTAAGAATTGAGCGAGCTAGGGATTGGTGTAGGTTTTGAGGTGGTGGTCGAAATCGGAGAAGGAGAGTGACATGAGGTGTTCTCGGGAAGAGGTGAGTAAATCTGGTCGGCCGAGCAGAAATTGTGCCTGGTAGTTGCTCGGCCGAGCAACTTTAATCTTTCCTACTTTGATCTTCTTCTGCCGAGCAAAATGGCGTCGCCCCTCAGTTGAGAAAAGTGCTCGATAGAGCAGAATTGTCCTAGGGCCGAGGAAAACCATCTGACTGATTTGTATCAAATTTACCAATCTCCTCGGGCAGAGCAGAATTTCTGCTCGGCCGACCAATTTCTGACCTTAGCAAAATTTCCAAAGCAAGATTTCTGAATAAATTCTGCTCGGTCAGACCAAAAGCTACTCGGGCAGAGGAAATCGGTCTGAGTGACTTTATATCAAGTCTGGTAAGCTGCTCGGCCGACTAGTTTTTAACCTGGGAGAGCAGATTTTTGGACATAGACTATTTTCATGTTCAGGAAATCTGCTCGGACGACTGAAACATTCTGCTCGGCCAGGACAAATTTACCTTTTCTTTCTTGGCTTGAAATTATTAGTTTCTCGGCTAAAGGGTAGCTTGCTCGGCCTAGGTGGATTTCGGGAATATGGAACTCATGCCGCAAAGTGAAATTTCATGAAAACTTAAGTCCTAGGCACATCTAAAAATTATATCCCCTAGGTAAGAAATCACCCCACACTTAGCTGAAATCATATTCACAAGAAGTTATGCAAGCTAAGTGATCTTTCATTCAAACAAACAATCAAATTCTATAGCAACCTATAGCAACCTATAGCAAGCACAATCATTAAATCAAATCATCAATCATTCTAGCAATTAAGGATAAGAGCATGACACTTACTAGCCTAGTTTAACGTCTTGGCTAAGACGTAGCCGAGGCCTTTACTCCAAAGAAAGACACTTAGTGAGTCCTTTACTAGGATTCCTCACTAAGCGGTGCAAATAAATCTTCATTTCAAATCATCTAGCCTTAGCTTGGGTAACTCATTACCATTAAAATTCCTGTAATAATGCTTAAGCCGGTGACCATTAACCTTGAAGATATCCCCATTAGGTGATTTGAGCTCTACATGCCCATCTTCATAAACCTTTAAAATTTCATAAGGTCCCGACCATCTTGACTTTAACTTTCTCGGGAATAGCTTGATCCTCGAATTGAATAAGAGAACTCTATCTCCTTCCTTGAAATTTTTCCTAGAGATCTTGCTATCATGCCACATCTTGGACTTCTCTTTATATAGCTTAGCACTCTCGTAGGAATCTCTTCTTATATCTTCTAGCTCTTGGAGTTGGAGAATTCTCTTTTCACCCGCTTTCTTGAAATCAAAGTTAAGGCACTTGATTGCCCATCTTGCCTTGTACTCAAGCTCCACGGGTAAGTGACATGATTTTCCATATATGAGCCTATAAGGAGACATCCCGATTGGCATCTTGAAAGCGGTCCTATACGCCCATAATGTATCATCGAGTTTAGACGACCAATCTTTCCTAGAGCTTCCCACTACCTTTTCCAATATGGACTTCAACTCCCTATTTGAAACTTCCACTTGGCCACTTATTTGTGGATGATAAGGGGCTGAAAGTTTGTGGTAGACTCCATATTTCTGGAGCATTGTCTCTAGGCTCTACTCCCTAAAGTGAGCTCCATTGTCACTTATTATTGTTCTTGGTACTCCAAATCTTGGGAATATGATCTTCTTGAAAAGCCTTTGTACATTCTTTGCGTCACAATTAGGGGAGGCCAAAGCTTCTACCCATTTAGAGACATAATCCACCGCAACAAGAATGTACTTGTTTCCTCTAGAAGATGGGAAAGGTCCCATATAGTCTATACCCCAAACGTCAAAAATCTCAATCTCCAGGATGCCCTTTTGAGGCATTTCATCTCTCCTTGAGAGATTTCCCGAACGTTGGCAAGAATCACAAGCTTTGACAAAAAAATAGGCATTCTTGAACAAGCTTGGCCAATAAAATCCACATTGTAAGACCTTAGCCACGGTCTTGGAACTAGAACCGTGTCCTCCATACATAGATGAGTGACAATCTCTAAGAATTGCACCTTCATCGGGAACACAAGTCCTATAAACTCCATCAACACAAAGCCTATAGAGATAAGGCTCATCCCAATAATACCTTGAAGATTCATACTTAAGCTTCTTTCTTTGATTGTAATCAAGGTCTTCATTGATGACACCGCAAGCTAGGTAATTGACTATATCCGCGTACCACGGTGTTTTGGAACACTCAATCGACATCAAGTATTCTCCAATGAATGTGTCCCCCAATGGGAGAGTTTCCATCATCCGCATCTTCAACATTCAACCGCGATAGGTGATCGGCAACTACATTCTCAACTCCTTTCTTGTCCTTTATTTCAATGTCAAATTCTTGAAGGAGGAGCATCCACCGAATCAATCTTGGCTTAGCTTCTTTCTTAGAAATGAGATATTTGATTGCCGCATGGTCGGTAAATACTATAGTCTTTGAACCAATTAAATATTCCCGCCAACATTTCCTTTTTCGGTTGTAGTAAATAACATGCAATTTCTTGTCCACTCGTTGCCCCAATACCGCTCCAATAGCGCCGTCACTTGCATCACACATAAGCTCAAAGGGAAGTTCCCAATTAGGCGGTTGAATAATGGGAGCCAACACGAAAGCCATCTTTAGTGTTTCAAAAGCTTGTATACACACCTCATCCATACCAAATTCCACTTCATTGCAAAGAAGGTTAGTGAGTGGCTTTGCTATCTTGGAGAATTTTTTAATGAATCTTCAATAAAATCTTGCATGTCCAAGAAAACTCCTCACTCCTTTTTGATATCTAGGAGGTGGCAACTTCTCAATAACTTGAATTTTCGCTTTGTCCACTTCAATTCCTTTCTTTGAGACCAAATGCCCAAAGATTATTCCTTATTTAACCATAAAATGGCATTTTTCCCAATTTAGCACAAGATCCATCTCAATACACCTAGTCAAAACATGAGACAAGTTTATAAGGCAATCATCAAAACTATAACCATGAACCGAAAAATCATCCATGAACACCTCAATAGATTTTTCTAAATATTCAGCAAATATAGACATCATGCATCTTTGAAACGTAGCGGGTGAATTACATAAACCAAATGGCATGCGTCTATATGCAAAGGTGCCTTAGGGGCAAGTAAATGTTGTTTTTTCTTGGTCCTCGGGATGTATAGGAATTTGAAAGAAACCACTATATCCATCAAGAAAGCAAAAGTACTCATGTCCCGCTAATCTTTCTGGCATTTGATCAATAAATGGAATAGGGAAATGATCTTTTTTAGTGGCTTTGTTCAATTTCCTATAATCAATACACATCCTCCAACCCGTGGTAGTCCTAGTGGGAATCAATTCTCCTTTATCATTCTCTACCACCGTAATTCCCCCTTTCTTGGGAACTACATGGATTGGGCTCACCCAATCCGAGTGAGGAATGACATATATAATCTCCGCATCCCTTAGCTTGGTTATTTCTTTTAAGACTACCTCCCCCAAGTTTAGGATTAAGCCTTCTAAGAAATTCTCTACAAGGTTTAGCATCATCCTCTAGCTTAATCCTATGCATGCAAACACTAGGACTAATACCTTTGATAGCATCAATAGTGTGTCCTATAGCATTCTTATGAGTTCTAAGTACATGCAAAAAGCTTGGAAGTCTCATTATCGTCAAGTGAAGCACTTATAATGACGGTAAGGATTTAGCTTCATCTAGAAATTCATACCTTAGATTTGGTGGAAGAGGTTTAAGCTCTCCACCAAATTCCTTACCTTCTTTTGGTGATTGAGTGGATTTTACCTCAATATCTTCATGCTCTTGCTGAATACACTCCTCTTCTTCCTCCACTAGCATTTCCTCTTCTAAGGCTTCATCCATTAGTGAAGAAAACGAAATGCTATCTATATCTTCGGTCAAAAGCTCACTTTTGAAAGAGGTTAGTGCATCTTTGCAAACATAATCAAGAGTCACATCACTGGTATCCAAGAAATGACATTCTAGAGCATTTGTAGGGGGAGCTAAGAACTTTTTTAAGTGGAATTTAATCTTTTCACTACCAACTTTAAGCTCTATAGTCCCTTCTCCACAATCAATTATAGCTCTAACAGTATTCAAGAAAGGTCTACCAAGAATGATAGGAATGTCATGTTCTTCATCCATTTCAAGCACATAAAAATCAACGGGCACATAGAATTCTCCTACCTTTATAGGCACATTCTCTAGAATTCCCTTAGGACATCTAGATGATCTATCGGCTAATCTTAGACTAATGGTAGTAGGAGTCAATTCACCGATGTCTAATCTCTTAAAAAGCGAAAATGGCATCAAAGATATACTAGCTCCTAAATCACACAATGCCCTAGCAACATTCACATCACCAACAGCAATAGGGATTGTAAACGAACCATTATCTAGTGACTTCCTAGGCATGTTATCTTGAATAATAGCACTACAATTAGCATCTAAAGCCACATGATCACTTTCAAGAAGACTACGCTTATTAGAAAGAATTTCTTTTAAGAATTTAGCGTAGGAAGGCATTTGAGCAAGTACCTCAACAAATGGAATTGTGACATTGATCTTCCTTAGGATTTCCATGAACCTCTTTCCATTGCATCTTCTTTTTGTCTCCTTAGCCTTTGGGGAAATGGGACCTTGGGAACGTAAGAAGGTGGCTCCTTATAGGTAGGCTCTTCTTCCACTTCTTTTTTCCTTAGGCTTTGGAGGAGTTTCATCCTTTCTTTCAACTTCCTTGCCTTCCTTTAAGTTCTTTAACAACCTCCACTGGTTTAGGATCCTCTAACATTTTCCCTCCTCTCAACGTGATTGCATTAATTGTCTCGGAAGAGTTGACATCCGGTTGAGAGGGGAGTTTCCCTTGATACCTTTGACTAGATGATGAGGCTTGTTGAGCAATTTGTGTCTCAAGCATCTTGGTATGTGCATGGAGTTGATCAAAGTTCTGCTCCATCTTTTGAAATATCATTTGAGTATCTTTTTGTTGTGTCTCAAGCATCCTTTGTTGTTGAGCTTGTGTCGCGGCCATTTGTGCCATCAAAGCGATTAAAGGATTGTCATCATTTGATGTTTGTGGAGGCTTGTCCTCTTGCCTTTGCACGTATCCTTGTCCTTGGTTTCCACTTTGGTAGTCTCTTCTAGGGTAAGTACTTCCTCCTTGATAGCTGTTCCTTTGTTGTGGAGGAATGTAACTTGAGGAGGTTTTGCCTTGATAGTTGTTTTGTGGAGGCCTCTCATTGCTTGGAGGTGTAGGCCTTCTAGGGAAGTTAGGGTCCTCATGAAACCGAAATTGTTGAGTTTGGGATCTAGGTTGATAGAGGATGGATTGAGGCACTTGATATCCTCTATCTTGGTTTCTATTGACATAACTCACTTCTTCGAACTCCTCTTGCTTTGAAAGACAACTTTGATCCTCCTCAATTTGATGAACTTCCTTTCTCCTATTATTCATGTTGAAGTTCCCGAGGCTTTGAGCTAAAGTATTCAAGGTTTTTGCTAAAGAGTTGAAATCTTCCTTAGTTACGAACTTGGAGGATTGTTCCTTATCCTTCTTCAAATGATTTCTATCTCCTCCCCATTGATGGCTATTCCTTGCAAGCTTCTCTATGATTTTGAACCCTTCCGTGGCGGTAAGGTCCATAATTCCTCCACCACTTGCTTGATCCATTAAGTTCCTTGCTTCTTGATCCATTCCATCATAGAAACTCTTGGGCTAGATCCTCCCATGTCCTAAATGTGTTCGGCTCATGGCTCATTAACCAATCTTTAGCTTTGCCACTAAGAGAAAATGGAAACACCTTCATATAGACTTATTCTTGTTTGATCTCCAGACTTTGTAAGTCCTAAATAGCTCCGTGAATTGTGCAAGGTGAGAATTCGGGTTTCCATACCCGTCAAATTGTGAAGAGGCAACCATATGTAGCAACGCAGATTTTACTTCAAACTCATTATCCTCCCCTTCGGGCACATATATTGGCGATCCATAGTGACCAATGGTTGGAGCAATACAAGTTCCTACGGGTCTCTCTCCTTGTTCAATCATAGGGTGTCTTGGTGGTCTAGCTTGGTTGTTTTATTGATGATCCATTAGCAAGGTTTGTTGAAGATTAGGTCTAGTACGGGAATGGCGGTTGAGGGAGTAGGATTATCGTTTGTTGAACTCGATGCTTTGGCTTGGGCTCTCTTTTGTTGTGCTCTTGTTGTCATTCACCGCACCTAACACAATCAAGAGAGTGCTTAGGCAAGAATAAACGACTAAAGGCAATACAAGAAATAGCTAAGCAAGCAATAAGTGCCAACAAACAAAGAAAAACTAGAGTGAATTAGGCAAACAAAAGTAATGCAAACTAGCTAACAATCCTAAGAACTCATCCCCCGGCAACGGCGCCATTTTGACGTGTAGTATATAGTGGAGATTTAAATGTCCTAACACTGCAAACAAAATTTATAGATCTAGGTAACCTAGAGTCGAATCCCTAGAGATGAGTTAGAATTAATCAACTAGTTTTAACTACTTAAGAAGTTGCCTAACATAAAAGTTTGGGGGAATTGGTAAGAGGTTGTGATATTTTTGAAAGATTAATATGCAAACTAAAAGGATTAAGGATCTATGGTCCCTAGGCTTAACCATATAAGGAGATGACAATCAATCATGCAACATAAAATGAATAGAAGTTGATTAGACTAGCTTATTTATGAACATTAATCCTAAGTTCAATTTTCATTCCATCCTTAGGACTAAGAGATTCATCAATATGGAGGCCTCAATCTTTCAATCTATTGGCCTCCCTTAGGCAATGGACTCTCCCTCAATTTCTCAATCTATTGGGAGAGTTACCATCACCTAGGTCAAGTAAACTAGTAATCTAACTCAATCCTACACTTTCATGTCAAGATCAAGGTAGATATTCATGCAAGGCTTTCTAATCAACTTAATATCAATTTTCATTGCATATGTCATTGATTAGGTTCAATTAATTACACTTAAGCATTTTAACAAACACTTAATGTGCAACATATAATAAATGTAGCCAATGCATAAAATTCACATCAAATTTCATTGCATGACAAATTAAACATCATCCAAATACATGCAAGTCACCTAGGGATCCATAAGATCCCCTAACCAATCACTAATCACTACTCATACTAGAAATGAAAGCAACAACAATAGAAATGTATGAAAACATAAAATTAATTGCAAACTAGAGTAGTATGGGAGATGTTGATGCTTGATCTTCACTCCAAAGTCTTCAATTCCACAAAGTAGCACTTGTTCTTCAAAAATCCAATTTCTAGGGTTTAAAGTCGAGTTACGAAGTCAAGGCCCCGAGTTTGAAATGATCAAAAAGTTTATATAGTCAGAGGTCCTCTCCCTAGCAAAAATGTCCTAGGCCGAGCAAGATATTTAGGGAAAAATCTGCTCAGCCGACTTGAATTTCCTCTGGCCGAGCAGGTTTGAGTGTGGCGTGGTGAAGTTCCTCGGCTGACCAACTTGTGCTCGGTAGTGTTGACTTTCCTCTGCCCAAGCAAAATTCTGCTCGGCCCGAGGAAAACTATCTGAGCAATCTTATATCAATCCTTATTGACTACTAGGCCAAGCAGAATTATCCTCGGCCGAGCAGATGTCCTTTGATCCCTTCAAGTGTGATCCCCTGTTCTGGTCGGCCGAGTACATTCTTCTGGGGCCGAGCAGATCATATTCTGCAGCATCCGAGGAAAGCTTACACTGCTGGTCGGTCGAGCAGCTCTTGCATGGGTATTTCAGCTCAGCTGAGGTGAACTTTGGAGGCTTGGGCTTAGATTCCTCGGCTGATTTGATCTGCTCGCCACTTTTTGGAACTTGCTCGGTTGGACTTCATCTTTGCTCAGGAGAGTAGAATCAACTCTGGGCAACTTGACTTGAATTTTCATCCATTTTGCTCCATCTTGTGCTTTGTACTCTCTTTAATAAAGTTTGAATAAAATCTACATAAAACAGAAAAGAGTATCAAATTCTTCACAAAATAATCAAAAACTAGCAAGAGTTAAGCATAGGAAGTGTACAAATACTTGCGAATTTGCTCACTTATCATCCATCATTCCAGAACCAAGACGTCTCTGTAAATGCCGTATTTCGTGGTAATTTAAACAATCGATATAAGAAACACAAGAAAGGGGATACCATTCAAAACATGACTGCTACCTCAAATCAATCCATGCATCGCAATAATGCTAGCAGTAACAACTTTCATCATGGAAAGGGTTTTGTGCACAACAATTCAAAAGGTAACCGTGGTATTAATGATGGCAATAATTGACCAATTTGCCAATTTTGTAGGAAAGTTGGGCATACAATACTCGAATGTTATAGTCATTTTGATCACTCTTATCAATCCAATGATCCAAGGATGGCTGCTGCTGCACAATTAGTGTAGTCTTATGGTATTCGTCAAAATTGGTATACTGACACAGGTGCAACGGATCATATTACAAGTGATTTAGATCGCTTAACAATGAAAGAAAAATATCTTGAGGTACTCTCACAAATGCCCTCTTATTTTAAATTCGTGAAGGAAGTTCTCACCAATAAGCGTAGCATTCATGAATATGACCATGTAGCTCTTGATGCTAATTGTAGTGCTATTATTCAAGCTAGCATGCTTAGGAAATCACTAGACTATGGTTCATTTACTATTCCCATTGCTATTGGTGATGTGCATGTCGCTAGGGCTTTGTGTGATCTAGGAGCTAGTATCTCATTGATTTTTTCTCACTTTTCAAGAAGTTAGACATGGGTGAATCAACTCCTACTACTATAAGCTTGAGGTTAGTCGATAGGTCCTCTAGGTCTCCTAATGGGATTCTAGAGGATGTGCCTATTAAAGTAGGAAAATTCTATGTGGCCGTAGATTTCTACGTGCTAGAAATGGACAAAGAACATGACATTCTAATCATACTTGCTAGAACATTTTTGAATATCGTTAGAGCTATCATTGATTGTGGGGAAGGGACTATTGAACTAAATGTTGGTAGTGAAAGGATAAAATTTCAATTGAAGAAAGTTCTTAGCTCACCTAGCAATGCTCTAGAATGTCATTTCTTGGATGCATGTGATTTATCCTTTGATTATGAATCATTGGACCCACTAACCTCTTTTGAGAGTGAGTTTATAAACGAAGACATATATACCATCTCTTTCTGCTCCCTCATGGATGAAGCTTTAGAAGAAGAAATGCTAGTGGAGGAAGTAGAGGAGTAACCAAGTGAGGTACAACCAATTCAAACGCAAAAGGAAGGTAAGGAATTTGTTGGAGAGCGTAAGCCTCTTCTACCAAATCGAAGGTATGCATTTGCTGATGAGAACATTTGCTGATGAGAACAAATCCTTGCCGGTTATCATTAGTGCCTTTCTTGATGAAGATGAGACTACCAAACTCTTGCATGTGCTTAGAACCCATAAGAATGCTATACGACATACCATTGATGACATAAAGGGTATTAGTGTTTGCATGCATAGGATTAAGTTAGAAAATGATGGTAAGCATGTAGTGAATTAGAAGGCTTAATTCTAAACTAGGAAAGGTAGTCCTTAAAGAAATTACCAAGCTAAGGGATGCGGGGATCATTTATGTTATTCCCCACTCGGATTGGGTGAGCTCAATCCACGTAGTTCCCAAAAAAGGGGGAATTACGGTGGTAGAAAATGATAAGGGGGAGTTGATCCCTACCAGGACTACCACGGGGTGGAGGATGTATACTGACTATAGGAAGCTAAATAAAGCTACAAAAGAAAGACCATTTCCCTATCACATTCATAGATCAAATGCTAGAGAGGTTAGCGGGACATGAGTATTTTTGCGTTCTTGATGGGTATAGTGGTTTCTTCCAAATTCCTATCCATCCCGAGGACCAAGAAAAAACTACATTTACATGCCCCTATGGTACCTTTTCATATAGACGCATGCCTTTTGATTTATGCAATGCTGCCGCTACATTTCAAAGATGCATGATGTCTATTTTTGCTCAATTTATAGAGAAATCCATAGAGGTGTTCATGGATGATTTTTCGGTTCACGGTTATAGCTTTGATGATTGTCTAACAAACCTTTCTCATGTCTTGGCAAGGTGCATAGAGATGGATCTTATGCTAAATTGGGAAAAGTTCCATTTTATAGTCAAGGAAGGAATAGTTCTTGGGCACCCAGTATCTAAGAAGGGGATTGAAGTAGATAAAGCTAAAATTCAAGTTATCGAAAAGCTACCACCTCCAAGAGACCAAAACGGAGTTAGGAGTTTTCTTGGACATGCGGGGTTTTATAGAAGATTCATAAAATTCAAGTTATCGAAAAGCTACCACCTCCATGAGGCTTTCGAAACACTTAAGAAGAATTTAGTATCGGCCCCCATCATTCAACCTCCTAATTGGGAGCGATGGAGCCATCGGGGCGGTGTTAGGACAACGATCGGATAAGAGATTACATGTAATCTATTACGTTAGCTAGGCTCTCAATGTGGCTCAAGAGAACTACAACACCACCGAGAAGGAAATGCTTGCTATCATCTACGCTTCGAGAAGTTTAAGCAATAGTTGATTGGCTCAAAGACCATTGTGTTCACGGATCACGCCGCAATCAAGTACCTAATTTCGAAAAAGGAGGCAAAGCCAAGATTAATACGGTGGGTGCTTCTCTTACGAGAATTCGACATTGAGATTCAAGATAAGCAAGGAGTAGAAAATGTGGTGGCCGACCACCTCTCAAGACTAGAGATAGGAAATGGTGATGATGGATGCTCGCCTATAGGGGATGCATTTTTGGTGAGTACTTGATGTCCATAGAGAGCTCCCAAGCACCGTGGTATGCAGAATAATAAACAAAAGAAGCTCAAGTATGACTCCTCAAATTATTATCGGGATGAGTCTTAAGCTTTGTATTGATGGGGTTTATAGAACTTGTGTACCCGATGAAGACTAAGGAGCCATTATAAGGGATTCCCATTCTTCAATGTATGGAGGGCACGGGTCTAGTTCAAAGACCGCGGCTAAGGTCTTGCAAAGTTGTTTCCATTGGCCAAGCTTGTTTAAGGACGTCTACTCATTTGTTAAAGCTTATGACTCTTGTCAAAGATCGTGAAATCTCTTTAAAAGGGATGAAATGCCTCAAAAAGGAATCTTAGAGATTGAAATTTTTGATGTATGAGGCATAGACTACATGGACCTTTCTCATCTTCAAACGGGAACAAATACATTCTAGTCGCGGTTGAGTATGTATCGAAGTGGGTTCAAGCCTCCCCTAATTGTGACGCCAAGAATGTACAGAGACTTTACAAGAAAATCATCTTCCCTAGATTTGGAGTGCCTAGAACTATCATAAGGTGATAATGGATCACACTTCAAGGAGAAGAGCTTAGAGACCATGCTTTAGAAGTATGGAGTATACCACAAGATCTCAACTCCCTACCATCCACAAACAAGTGGCCAAGTAGAAGTATCGAATAGGGAATTGAAGTCTATCTTGGAGAAAGTTGTGGGAAGCTCTAGGAAAGATTGGTCATCTAAGCTTCACGACACCCTAAAGGCCTATAGAACTGATAAGGCACTTTCGTATGCCATTTTAGGTCCTTTACATTACATAAATTTCTAACATTTTAAGTATAAGATTACGCTTTTGGTGTAGTTTGTATTTCAGGTTTATCAGAGAAGTTAGAACGAAAGTGCAACAAGAAGGCTGAATCTTTAGTGAAACAACAAGATGACAAGAACCGGAAGAATAGAGGAGCGGGAGAGAGACGTAGCGCGCGAGTTGTGTCGCACAGAGGCAAAATAGATGACTTCAGCAATTAGCGACAAAACCGGAAGCGATGACGTTAGCATGCGCGAGAATATTTCCTAAGCTGAATTTTAGTAGATAAAGATGATTTCCAATATTCTCTTTCCTATTTTACTGCAGAAACCCTAGAAGGCAAGACTATCATGAAGGAAATCACAAGGGAGCCGATTTTAAAGAGAAAAGACGCCCAAGCTGCCGGCGCTAAGCAGAGCAACGCGCAGACCAGATTACTCGCAATCAGATTTGTTCTTGTTATTTAGTTGTTCAAACATAAATTTTGAGATGTATACATTCAGCATGTCTAGCTAACTTACTGAATTCGGTTTGGACTTTTATCTATGAATGATATGTTTTGAGGTCTTGTACTTAATGCATGATATGTTTAGTATTATTACTCCAAGCTTAATTGCATGATAATTAGGTTAGATAGTTAAGCGAAGCCTTGACCCGCAGACTTAATTATAGAATCTATTGTCTATTGTTAAACTATCAGAGGTACGTGACTGTGAATGATTAGGAGTAACACTAGAATAGTTAATCACTACTTTGACCGGATTCGTGGTTAATTAGACTAGGCCGAGTAAACCTTGACCGGAACGTATGTGTGGGTTATTAAGCTTTGACCGGACCTTAACTTATGTGGACATTATATCATATATCCTTAGTGACCAATGACAAACATAGAGTTCATAGTGATAAGTCTAAACCGAGCTCATCTATGTTTTTGTTAAACCCTTTAATAACTTGCATTCTGTTGCGCGCCAGTGATCCTTGTGCACGCTTCTTTTCATAATCTGCTACTTACTCACGAACCCCAATTTAGTTGTAGATAAAAGATTACTTCTCACCGTTCCCTGTGGATTCGACCCGTACTTACCCGACTATACTAAGGAGGAGATCAGGGATAAATTTGCAGCACACAACGACGTGCCGTCAAGAACCGCCTTCAAAATGCCAATAGGGATGTCTCATCACCGTCTCATTTATGGGAAGCCTTGTCACTTGCCCGTAGAGCTTGAATACAAGGCAAGATGGGCTATAAAAGCCTCAACTTTGATTTCAATAAAGCGGGAGAGAAAAGGGTTCTTCAACTTCAAGAGCTAGAAGAGATTAGAATGGATTCCTATGAGAGTGCTATGTTATACAAGAGAAGACATAAAGATGGCATGATAGCAAGATCTCTAGGAAGACATTCAAAAAGGGAGATAGAGTCCTTTTTTTAATTCAAGGTTGAAATTGTGAATTTGTTTGTTCAAAAGTTGATAAATTGATTGTTTACTCGGGTAGATTTACACTTAGCTTGTGTGACTTGTTTTCTATACAATTTAAGCTAAGTGTGGGGTGATCAAAAGTCTTAGGAGTAGAGAGTTTTAACGTGCCTAGGAAATGTGAGATTAGGGTTAAAACTCTATTTATAATGCTGCTGAAATTTTTGAGTTGGGCTGGGCCAGACAGATCCACGGGCCCTTAAGGAGTATTTCAAGCGGACCCTTAAGGAATTAAAATAATTCTTCAGCGTCTGCGGAAATACTCTCTTCAACGTCTACTTAAAGAGCATAAAATTAAGGTTAGAGTCTAATTTTGAGCATAAATAATATCTTTTGAAGACCAATGTTATTTATCAGAATAGGTCTAAGTTTCGACAAACATATATCGAATGTGAATGAAGTTGAAGCTTATTGCATATTCTAAATGATTTTCGTATATGAGCTTGATTATAGCATTAATTTTCTAGAGATTTGAAGAAATTGTTCAGATTAAGTCTTAAAGGAGCTGAATTGAGTTAACAAATTTTGTATCTGTTACATATTTCTTTTATTACATTAATCTGTCTGAAAGATATCCGTACAACTTATAACCCGTAACAAGAGATAACACCCAACAACAAAAAGGTAACACACAATTCAAGACAAAAGATATAATGTTTTTACCATTAACTGCTTCACATACACATCATGTATCATATGATTATCCATATTAGCTATCTTAAAGTTACATGAGGAGCTATCTATAAGTAAAATAAATATTAATAATATTTAAATGAGGAGCTATCTACAAGTAAAATAAATATAATTAATATAATTAATATTAATAATATATGTTAATGTTACATGAGGAGCTATCTACAATTAAATAATATTTACAAAAGAATTGAACAAAGAAGACACATTAACTCACTAGAGCGAAGGTAGGTTAGCAAATAATAGGTTAAGCGATCGAGTCTGGTCTTGGGATTAATTTTATTTAATTCTAAAATATATAATTTATTTAATTTTATAAACAATCCGGATCGAGATTGACCCGAAACCCGGAAATTTCATAATATACGACCCGAAGACCGACCCGATACCGGTCCGGTCCGGGTGACTTTTGTACATCTCTAACTGGAGTGTCTCTAGCGTTTAAAAGAAACCGTCTGTGGGAATGTAGAGACCAAAACGCAGCGTTAAGGATAGACGTCTTCGTTTCGTTTTGGTTTCGACTGGCAATCGAATTTAGGGGTAAAGCTCTCAAACTCGGGTTTGTATTCCGTGACTGAGAACAAAACCAATTTTTTTACACAGATGTCGTAGAGGTTCGGAGAATCGGCTAACAGCGTTGGCACACATGCGTACTCTCAAGTTGGTGTCTTGACCGAAGTTGACTGATGTCGTTCAATTTCAGATGGTTCGAGAAGACTCTAAAATTGGGTAAGTCTGTTACATTTTCACTTGTTGAGTTATCTATTTCCCAGTTCACAAGGGCAAAATGTCATTTTACCATATTTGAATTTCATATAAAAAATATTGGAAATCACCTCACAAACTCCCACTCAAATCCTTCACCCCAAATTCTCAAACCCTAAATCTTCTTACAATTATTTGCCACCTGATCGCATACTCAGCCATGTCTTCACATTCGCAGAACAATAGCCCGTCCAAGAAAAGGTCTTTGAAGCTATCTGATGCGGATATTTAGGTTACAGTGATTCACTTCCGCCTGATACTATTGAAAAAGAACTTCAAGATGCAAAAGCAGCTCGCATCAAAGGTGGTGGGTTCATCAGCTTCACAGGGTAATAGTATCAATATACATGTTAGATTGATGACGGGAGTGAGTTGCAAATTTCGGTCACTAATGATGAAAGAATCAGGTCACTAGTTTTAAAGATCGCCTCAAAGACTGGGATACGAATGTATGAGCATGTGTTGATTTATGAAGATATAGAGTTGGATCTAGATAGTAGAGTAGAGGAGTGTGGGATTTTGCAAGACTCGAGTCTTCATGTTGTTGGTAGTTTCTATAGTTCTGAGATTATGAAAATGTGGAAACTTTTGGACCGTATGGTTTAGATGTTAGAAAGTGTATGGACAATTTTATTGAGGAAATTGAGAATAGTTTGGATAAGTTGGGGACAAAGTATCTCGGTTAGTTTAGATCACTTTCTACAGTAGATGCATTAACTCTGCTTCGCTTTCTCCTTTCAAAGAAGTTCGGGGGGTTGGTTTTTGAGTGACTGGATCATTTTTGAATTTTGTCCTAAACCTCGAAGAACGACTACAAGCTTTTGCCATTTTTCCGATCCTTCAAATTTGTAATCGTTTGCGAAAGAATGACCTGAGAGATAAATTTTACTGTGAATGCAGGAGCAAACTAGGTTCCATTGCTATTAATATCTTTGATGGTAATTTAGACAATGAGGTTGAAACATTGGTGACTTGGGAGGAATTCTTTCCCTTTGTATCTGAGCTGGGTCAAAAGATTATAACAAAATTAAATACAAGTTTACACTCACATCTAGTGGCTACCCCTAAGCTCCAAGAAGCTTATTCTTTTTTAAGTATTGTTGTTCAGTATAGGTGGGGTACCATAAAGTTACAAGAGCCGATAGAAATGCCTGATGGAGCTTTAGGACATCCTTATTGCAAGCAAATTCAGACACTTCACTCATTGTTCGTCGAACTAGTTAAGAAGATGGATTTGTGTTTTCAAAGAATTGATATTCAATTGAGCGAAAGGGATTATAACAATGGTATACTTGATGGAGTGGGCAGGGCGTATGTATTGGAGCAGACGGCAAGGCTGAGGAACGAAAACTGTCGGCGGTACCAGCAGAGCAGCTCGACCGGCAGCTCAATGAAGGATACGGAGCCATAACCTAATTTCAATATGGGGTCAATTTGTAATTAATTGAAGTTTAGCTTTCTTTGTAATGTTTAGAAGTAGAAGGATCATTGTGTAATTAAAAGAAAGTCTGTAACAAACAAAAACCTGATTTTCTCATCAATGATCAATACAATTTTCTGCTCTCATCTCCGATCAATTACAGTGCGATTCCGTCCAGTTTTCCGGCGACGCCCTGCTTTTCGCATGGTATCAGAGCCGGAACGGCTTAGGTATGCGCGTTGTTCTGTTTTGTACTGAGATTTGAAGCTTTGAAGTTCTTTACATTTGTGTTCTTGAGTTTTGTTGAAAATTTGTGATATTGAATTTTGATGGATAACAATCGGAATACTGGAGATCAGTCTAGTTCTGGCGATCGTTCTGATAGTGTACAGCGCTTTAATGATCCATTATTTGTTAGCAACAATGAAAATGTTACAGCATCTTTGGTTAGCGAACCTCTTATTGGGATTAGCAACTTTGTTTCCTGGAAAAAGGCCATGGAGATGGCGCTGGGGTTTAAATCGAAGCTTGGATTTGTTCGTGGTGACTTTCCAAGGCCCAGTGATCCATACGAATTGGTTAAGTGGGAGAGATGTAACAGTGCTGTACATACATGGATCATGCATTCAGTTTCAAAGGAAATTGGATCTACTGTAATTCATGCAAAGGATGCTATTCATGCCTGGCAGGTCTTGCAGAATAGGTTTGGGGGGTCAATCAGGCCAAGATTATATGGACTGAGGAAAGAAATCAGTACCCTAGCCCAAGGAGAGGTATCAGTGACAATTATCACAGAAAATTCTTACAGCTGTGGTCAGAAGAAGAAGCTTTGTAGAGTTTTGATTCTTGTGATTTGGGAATGAATTGTAAAGCGACAAGATGCATGGAAAAGAAAAATGAAGAGTACAAGATTATGCAGTTTTTGATGGGCTTGAATGAAATTCATGCTCAGGTCAGAACACAAGTGCTTGCAATGAAACCAATGCCTGGAATTGATGAAGTCTATAACATGATTTTAGAGGATGAGATTGAGAAAGGAATTTCAAAACCTGCAGTTTCTGAAGTTTCTGCAATGTATATTTCACATAGTCATAATAATGGTACAAATTTTTACAACAGACAAGGTGGAACTAAGACAGCAGGAAATACAGAAAACAATGCTCAAGGAGCTAAAGACAGGAAAGATATGTTTTGTTCACATTGCCAAATTCCAGGTCACACAAAAGAAAATTGTTACAAGATTATTGGGTATCCTCCCAATTACAAGAGAAACAAAAATAAGAAGAAAGGGGCAGCAAATAATGTCATCAGTTCTTCAAATAGTCAGAATACAGGAAGCAACAGTGAATCTGGATCACCTGCAGGTCAAATTCAGCTTGGATCAGTGACAATGAATCAGGATCAGCTCAACAAGTTAATGAACTTTCTCAGCACTACAAACACAAGTACTGAACACATGGCAGGTATTATGTGCTTAACATCTCTTAATCACTGTCAGGATGATTGGATTGTAGACAGTGGAGCCACAGACCATATAACTCCACATGCACACATATTATCAGATATTAGAAAATTAGACATTCCTTACAATGTACTAATGCCTAATGGAAATTCAGTCTTGGTTAGTCATATAGAAATTATGACTTGACTAAGGGAATCAAGCTTTTGGATGTATTATTGGTGCCCAAGATCAAATTCAACCTACTTAGTGTATACAAGTTGATAAATGATTCAAAGTGTTCTGTGAAATTTACTGACAGAGACTGCTGTATTCAGGACCTTCAAAATCAGACTATAATCAAGATTGGTGAAGCAACTCAAGGGTTGTACCAGTACAGAAGGAGAACAGATGGAAAGGCTTTTCATGCACAAGAAAGTAGGAGTGAAAATCTACTGTGGCATAGAAGACTTGGTCATGTTCCTTTCTCTAAAATGACAGAAAATATGAGACAATATATTCCTAGTTTGAATTGTAAGCTAGTGAATGAACAATGTGATGTGTGTCCATTAGCAAGACAGACAAGGATACCTTTTTCTAATTCAAGTTCGGTAAGCAAGGACTTGTTTGAACTAATCCATGTTGATGTTTGGGGCCCTTACAAGGTTCCAACTATGGCAGGGTCAAAATATTTTCTAACAGTTGTGGAAGATATGTCTAGATCAACATGGGTATTTCTGATGAGCTCTAAGACAGAAGAGACAGACCACATAATCCATTTTTATAGAATGGCATTGACTCAGTTTGGAAGAAAAATCAAAGCCTTGCGTACAGATAATGGGACAGAGTTCTTGACAATAAAATTATCAGAGTTTCTACTCAGTGAGGGATCTCAACATCAGAAAACATGCTACTACACTCCCCAGCAAAATGGAATAGTAGAGAGAAAACATAGGCACTTACTTGAAGTTGCTCGTGCTCTCAAATTCCAATCCAAGGTTCCTGACTGTCTGTGGGGAGAATGTGTGCTGACTGCTGCCTACATTATAAATAGAATTCCCTCATCAGTTTTGGAAAATAAATCCCCATTTGAAGTATTATTTGGGAAACCACCTGACTATGGGCACATGAGAACTTTTGGATGCAAATGCTATGTGACAAATACATATCCTTACAAAGGAAAATTTGACTCAAGAGCAAAGCAAGGAATATTCCTAGGATATCCTTATGGTCAAAAGGGATACAAAGTCCTAGATATGGATTCTCACACCATCATAGTGAGCAGAGATATTATTTTCTATGAAAATATATTTCCTTTTGCTAACATCAGTACTAAAAGTAATGATCAGTGTCAGGCACCCTTCCCTACTTGTGGCCCAATTCATGATGATGTATTGAACAAAATGCAATGGAAGAAAGTCAAGAATTACCTACCACTCAGAATAATGATGATGAAACTACAACAATCAGAAAATCATCTAGAACCAGAAAACAACCAGTAAGATTGCAAGACTATGTTTGTGGCATGGTTGAAAGCAGAAAGTTGCAGTATCCAATCTCTAAGTATGTTAACTATTCAAGATGTTCACAACCGTTTCAAAGAAGATCATTTCAGATCTTATCAGATGTGGAACCTAGCAGTTACACACAAGCAAGCAAGGACAAAAATTGGGTGGATGCAATGAGTTCGGAACTAAAAGCACTGAATGATAACAATACATGGATGATTACTGATCTACCCAAAGGAAAAATTCCCATTGGATGCAAGTGGGTATACAAAATTAAAAGACATGCTGATGGAACTATTGAAAGGTACAAAGCAAGATTGGTTGCTAAAGGGTACACCCAATTAGAGGGATTGGATTACAATGAGACTTTTGCTCCAGTTGTGAAAATGAACACAGTCAGAACTTTGTTAGCAGTGGCTGTTACAAGGGATTGGCCAGTTTATCAATTGGATGTAAATAATGCATTCTTACATGGAACCTTAGATGAAGAGGTTTATATGTCACTACCTACAGGGTTTTTCAAAATAGAAAAGCAAAATGGAAAAGTCTGCAAGTTGCTTAAGAGCCTTTATGGCTTAAAACAAGCATCAAGACAGTGGTTCAGCAAGTTTAATGAAGCCCTAGTTCAGTTTGGTTTCAAATCAAGTTTAAATGACTATTCATTGTTTACTCTTCAGAGATCAGGAGAATTTCTTGCATTATTGGTTTATGTTGATGATGTTATCATCACAGGAACTTCATCAAGTCTTATTGTTGAGGTAAAACAGTTTATTGACTCAAGATTCAAAATAAAAGATTTGGGTCAGCTACATTACTTCTTAGGAATAGAGGTTGCAAGATCTAAAGAAGGGTTATTTTTAATCAGAGAAAATATGCCTTAGATTTACTCCAAGATTATGGTCTCCTAGGTTGCAAACCTAGTACATTTCCTATGGATTCTAAGCAAAAGTTAGCTTTATCTGATGAACCTCAACTATCTGATCCAACCTCATACAGAAGATTAGTTGGAAAACTCATTTACCTTACAGTGACAAGACCAGATTTATATTTTTCAGTGCATGTTCTAAGTCAGTTTATGGCAAAACCAACACAGGATCATATGAAAGCAGCACAAAGAGTTCTGAGATACCTGAAGAATGCACCAGCAAAGGGCCTTTTTTATCCAGTAGGACAGTCCTTGAACTTGATAGCATTCTGTGATTCAGACTGGGCATCATGTCCTGTCACTCGCAGATCAGTTTCTGGATATTGTGTAAAGCTGGGGTCTTCATTGATTTTCTGGAAAACGAAGAAACAATCAGTTGTATCCAGGTCATCAGCTGAAGCAGAATATAGGTCAATGGCGCACACGTCATGTGAGATAGCTTGGCTAACTAGATTACTGTCTAACCTTCAGGTTGAAATTAAGGAGCCTATATCTCTTTATTGTGACAACAATTCAGCTCTTCACATCGCAAAGAATCCTGTTTTCCATGAAAGAACAAGGCACGTTGAAATTGACTGCCATGTGGTACGACAGCATGTGAACAGTGGATTATTGGTTTCTAAGTTTCTGACCTCTTCTGAGCAGCCTGCAGATTTGTTTATCAAAGCTCTCCCAGCTGATGTCCTGACAAGATTGAGTTCCAAGCTCAATGTTTGCAATTTCTTGCACGAGTTGAGCTTGAGGGGGGTATTGGAGCAGACGGCAAGGCTGAGGAACGAAGACTGCCGGCGGTACCAGCAGAGCAGCTCGACCGCAGCTCAATGAAGGATACGGAGCCATAACCTAATTTCAATATGGGGTCAATTTGTAATTAATTGAAGTTTAGCTTTCTTTGTAATGTTTAGAAGTAGAAGGATCATTGTGTAATTAAAAGAAAGTCTGTAACAAACAAAAACCTGATTTTCTCATTAATGATCAATACAATTTTCTGCTCTCATCTCCGATCAATTACAGTGCGATTCCGTCCATTTTTCCGGCGAAGCCCTACTTTTCACAGTATGTCTGCCTATTGAGGGCATCTGATGATCTATCCAAAAAATTTGATGGTGCTGTAGAATACCTATGGAATATGATAGCAAGCCGAAATATCACTTTGGTTTTTCTTTCAAAAAGATTTACAATTAAAAAAACAGATCAAATTGGAGATTTTTACTGGCTATTGAAGCACAAGAAATTGCTCGACTATGAATACAGAAAGCGTCTGGCTGGGATGCTACTTCCTCAGTAGGAGGATCCATATTCATCTAATGAGATTACGATTGACAGGTCTGCATTAGTTGCTAAATCATTTGGTTTTATATATAATTCAGATCCTGTTTATCTCCAAAATGGATTCTTCATCAATTTCAAAAATAAGGAAGCCGTCGGACCTGTTGTTTTAAGAGAGTGGATAATGCTGGTATGCAGTGAATTTTTTACGACACTGAGCTCTCTATTCACCGTCAATCCGAGTGACCTTCAGAGGTTTTACATTAACCCGGGTAAGTGCTGCTGACTCTTAGATGGTCAGACTGTTTTTACTGCCTATTTATTTCCGCAGTGTTTTATATTTTTTACATTGGATTTTAGTTGGTCTTTAACCAAATGCACAAAGTATGATTGAAGGCAGAATGCAAAAGTTTAAAATGCAATTGTAAACCACCCAATTTATCACTGGTTGGTTCACAGAGAGCCTGTTCTCGAGATGCGTGGAATCGTAACTTAAGATTTTGAGTGTAATTATATAGTATCATGCCGGAGCATGTTTTCTTAGTAAAATATTTATTAGTGGCTTCTCGTTATACTGTTCACTATTTCCATTGAAATAAGGCAGCTGACTAGTTATCACAAAGTGCCAAAATCTGGAATAATTGTTGTAAGTGTTGTGGGCTGTCTATGTGATCTTTGTTTATAATTTGTATCATTTCCAAATTCTTAGTTTCTTTAAGTACACTTGACAATATATGTGGTTTTTTCTCCATTTGCAGTGTCCAATGTCGAACCTCGGCACCTTGAGCACTTCAAATTCTGCGGGAGAATGATCGCCTTAGCCTTGATGCATGAAGTGCAGATTGGCATCGTCTTGAATAAAGTCATGTTCGTGCAATTAGCTGGACTTAATGTCCAACTAGAAGAAATCAAGGATACAGACCCGACAACATATAAAAGTTGCAAGGATATATTGAACATGGATGCTGAATTACTTGACTCAGATTCTTTATGATTGACTTTTTCCATCGAATATGACGAGCTCGGCTGAAAAAAGGTAGTAGAGCTCTGTCCCGACGGTAGGAGTGTGAAAGTAAACAGTCAAACCAAAGAAACTTATATTAAACAATATATTCGCCGTCGTTTCCAATGTGTACCTCCAGTCAGTTTGCTCAGATTTCTAAAGGTTTTGAAGATATATTATCAGACCCGGCACACTTTCCGATATTATTTTGTTGCATAATTCCAGAGGACCTTGACCGCATGCTTTTATTGGAGATAATGATTAGATAATTTATGTTAAGATAAACAGCCTTATCGTTTCTATTTCCTTTGCATTGATTGTACTTCTGTATCTATATATATATATATATATATATATTAATACTACAATCCACACGTTTTGGTGTGGTGACATTAAACACCTTCACATGGTATCAGAGCCAAGTTCACTTTGTACCTTGAAAACTCTTCTGTCCTCTTTCTTTTCTCATTCCTCTCCCCCTCCAACGGCGACCGACTCCGCCTCCTTACCCATTGCTACAATGATCCACATGGTACCTATCAAATTAACCTCATCCAACTATCTACTATGGAAGCGACAAATCATTCCTATGCTCACCTCTTTTGATCTCTAATAGCTTTGCGGCAGTGAGAGTGACATATATGTAGAAGACTGGAAATCACACACAAATTATGCAAATTATGCAGATTCAAATCCTCAAATTATCTGATCTGGAAGGTATGTATGTCTACACTCTAATTTTCATTTTAACTGTGAAAAATTAAAGCTGTTCTTTTATAGTGCAAATTGATTATTATTTTGTTTTCTGTTAACCTCAAACTAATTTCATCCACTATTCAAGTCAACGTTTATATTATTACTTTGTTAAAATGACATGAACCATACTTCTGAGTATCATAAATAGATTCGTGCACATTACGTGAGATTTGGGGATAAATACTTGTTTTATGTATTAACATACTTTTACGTCGGAAACTGTAAGTTGTGAACTTCTACATCAAGTATGCTTATTTTTCAGAGAAAATGAAAATGAAAATAAATCAGAAATAATATAGCTGTTAAGGATACCGCAGGTAATGATGCTTTGAGGTACTTAATTTGACAAATAGAATATGTAGTGAATAGTGAATTTTAGATTCTGGTTGTTCATATCACATGTGTCCTCCTAGGAGTTGGTTTGAAAACTGTCAACCTGTTTGTGATGAAAAGTTTTTATGGCTGATAGTAATGTATGCTCTGTGGCTAGGGATGCAAAAAATAGACCGGACCGTAAACTCGACCGAACTGATCGTAAATTTACGATCCGGTCCCAGTCCAAATACGGTCCAGTCGACAGTCCATAAAATTTTGGATTTACGTGTTACGGTCCGGTCCACGAAGTTTACGGTCCGGACCGTAGTATAAATTAAATAAATATAAAAAATATATCATATAAAATAAATACATATCAGTAAGAAATAAAAAATTAGACCTAAATATTACTGAAAATGTTTAAAAAATTATATAAAATGTATATAAAGTTAAAAATATACTATTCAGATTTTTAAATTATTATTTAATTTAAAAGTAAATAAAAACAATAATTACGAGTTTACGGGTCAAACCCGGACCGTAATTAGATCGGTTCGTAACGGTCCGGTCCACGGTTCATATTTTCAAAATTTTACGGTCCACTAGTCCTGATCGGAACGTAGTTATCCGTTTCGGTCGGGTCTGGACCGTTAAGCATCCCTATCTGTGGCTATAGTAGTTATCCGTTCCGGTCGGGTCTGGACCGAGATTGTGCATCCCTATCTGTTGATGTAAAGGTACTATTTCATTAAAATTGAATCATGGGGAAACTATATTACTATCACAAGTTAAACACGTACACGACTTAAAAAGAAACCCAATTTCCTTTGGTGGTTACGATGATATTGGGTTTGTGTATATCTTGCAAAGAGCATTATGAAAGTCTAGAAGTTACAAGTTCATATTAACTGGAACTAAGAATTACAGCTTTTATGTACTTCATGGTTTGAATGCTTTTGAATCGTCTGTCATGCCTGTAGTGAAAAAGTCAGTTGTGAATGATACCCTGAAGTGGTATCTAAGACTAGATCACATCGGTGTTCTCTGGAAGTTAAGAACAAACAAGGAATCACAGGTAAGCTAAATGAACTTCAACTACCTTTTTGTGAGCCTAGTGTGCTGGCTAAGAAGGACAAATACAGCTTCTCCCCAGGCCAGCATACATATAAGGCCCACTTAGTCACTTAGATTATCTCTATGCTGACTTATGGGGTCTTGAGGCTCATGAGTCACATGGAAAACATAAACATTTTCTGTGTTATGGATGATTTTACTAAGATGGTGTGGACTTTCTAGCAGAAATCTAAGGATGAAGTGTTTGGTAAATTTAGGGACTGGAAACTACTTTAAATCAGACTAATAAAAGACTAAAACTATTACTTACGACTGATAATGAGCTTGAGTTCTATAATGTTCTGTTTGATAATGTGTGCGCTAATAGCGGAATATTAATGTTATACTTGACTATTAAATATGAGGATTATTAATAAATTGAATTTTATATAATTTATAAAAATAAAAAAACAATGTTAAGTGATAAGGATTAAAAAGGGAGGTTGAGAAGATATGGGCACGTAATGAATGTTGTTACATGGAGTTTTGAAAGTTGGTTATAAGTAGATTGGGTTTGAAACGTCTGAAATAAAAGAAAGAAAGAAAACAAAAAAAAAACTCACGCAGCAAAGTCACGACTTGTTGAGGAAGAAAATTCTTTATAGTGGATCTGGTCTTTGTGGTAAGAGAGTTTTGGTTATTTTTGTTCATGTACGAGTTTCAATTTGGGATAAAAGAAAGATGGATATAGAAGGGGAGTATATGAATGGATTGTGTCATATAGTGCACATTGTGTTTGAGGTTTGAGATGGTGACAATGAAGTCACGTGATGGATCATCTGAATTTTATTGGTTTTCTTAAGTATTGATAATAACCATAAACATAAATGTGCAAAGTGTATGTAATAGTGACAAGGAATGGGTGTTCGTAGAGTTTAATACAGCTTTCAATTTTGATAGGGAATTGAGGACCGGAGGTTGATCGAATAAAGGAGTTGTCAGTTGATCGATATATTCGAGTGAGTATATAATATGTTTTATTTTTCAGATTAATTGTATAATCTAGGAAGAGAGTAAGGTTCTAGGAGGACACATAAATATATGTGAGACGGTGAGACATGATCTCAACCGTTGATTACTAATAATCCAACGGATGAGATTTGATTCAAAAAAGTAACCGTCACTCTCAACCGCTAGGGTTTTTTGCAAATCCAACCGCCCATTATATAAAAACCAACTTTAATCTCAACCGTTTATTAATCTAATCTAACGGTTGAGATTTCGTCCTTCCGTCTCACAAATACTTAATGTCCTTCTAGAACTTAACCCTCTAGGAAGATGGCTAACAGTTAAAAAAATTCAGAATATTAACTACCGTTCCCCTTTACGTCTTAACGATGACATTTGACACCGATAACACGAAAAAGAAAATAAAGTATTGATATGTGAAAACGGACAGAAATAAGATGATTGTTTATATTTGTGCATCATTGCATTTACGACATGTATCATGACATGACTGAGCTTTTTCTCTGAGATGACTAAGCTTATGCTCTGAGATTACTGAGCTTATGCTCTGAGATGACTGAGCTTTTGCTCTGAGATTACTGAGCTTCTGCTCTGAGATTACTGAGCTTCTGCTCTGAGATTACTGAGCTTCTGCTCTGAGATGGTCTGGACCAGCAGTGACGACTGCCTACTAACAGACACGTGCATCATTCTGCATACATCATTGCATCATATTTTGCATAGGTATATTGGACTGTGTGTTACTTAGATAAACATGAATGAGATGAAAATGAACTAAATAACGTACACAATGTTAATAAGGTATGTTATATATTCACTGAGTCATTCGACTCATCCCGTTGTTTCTAAATCCTTTTTCAGATAAGTGACAGCTACCAGTACGCGGTTCGATATCGGCGACTTTGAGGAGTTCATTCTGACGTACGGTGCCAGCACAGTAGTCTTCTGTTCTGCTACATTTGGTTATTTTATTTTTATTAGTTAGTATGCTCCGTTGTACTTAGAGTTTTATTTCTTTATTATTCATTTCCGCTACTTGTGTTATTTTCTATGATTTCATATTTATTATTTAATTGTGGGTTAAGCTAATATGTTCTGAGGCTTGCTTGGCCATTGGTCTAGCGCCGGTCTCGACCTTAGATTTGAGTCGTGACAATTAAGGCATAAGACTGTTAAAAACACCCCTCGGTAAAATGGTGTTGCTGAGACGATGAACCGTACCCTTTCAGAGAAAATCAAAAGCATATTATTTACCTCTAGCTTATCTAAGGAGTTCTTGGGTGAAGCCCTTTCCACTGCCAATTATTTAGTTAATAGTTTCCCAAGTAGAGCACTGAACTTTAAATGTCCCTTAGAGATTTGGAACAACATATGTACCTCCAAACTTAAATGCCTAAATCATGAATGTAATTTAAGGATAGAAATATACTTGAACGCTCTTCGTGATATCCATTATAATATTTGTTGAAAATTTCACACTTAATAAATAAACGAATAGTTAAATAAGACTAGATTTAATATTCAAATATATAAGCTCATAAATCGAATGAGATCAAAATATACACCAAATCTACAAAAAAAACACCAAACAGTGATCAATTTGTTATGACCATTACAATATTTGAATAAGTGACATTTTAATCACGGTCGGACATGCGCCGTTCATGATGCAAATGAAGCAATCACATGGCTCACGGAGCATGGTGCAGACTTATTAACACAATGCTGCAAAATGTCACAGCAAACCTTGTGAAAAACATCAAGTATGACTCCTCTACACTCATCAGAATTCACTGACAAATAACATTCCAGCAACCTGTCAAGATCCCTAGGCTGCATAATCCGATTCATCTTAATCATTTCAATAATCGAATCACGAGTAGTAGCCGTGATCAGGTGTTTCGGATGAGGATATGGTGAGTCCAGAGGAAATGGTGCAACAAAAGGAATTGGATGTTACGCAATGAGGCTTTTTCTTGTACAGGGTTTGTGGTGGTGGCATTGTTTGGGATTTTAGACATGAGGAAACATGACAGGAAGGATTATGAACATATGACTTATAATTTGCTTGTCTGTGGGACTCATTGCTAATGAGTATGTCTTGTACACTTGGAAGCTCTCTCACTCACACAGGTGACCAGTGACCTTTGTGTTTAGCTAGTCACTGTTTAAAGTTGTAGCATGGCTTTTACAGTTAGGCTATATTAAAAAGAAAGGTCAGTAGCTCTAGCGAAGTGTTTTTGACACACCCTTTTCTTTACTTCATTTTTATTACATTGGCACACCCTTTTCATTATATTAATCACACCTTCGTCTTGACATAGCAAATAAGAAAATGTTGAAAGCTAGGAGTGAACAAAGTAACTGAATGTACAAAACATATCCGTAATATGGAACTTAAGGAACTGCAAAAAAGATACTCAAAAATCAGTATCAAGTTTTCATAAGCAAAAGGCAACATGCAGAAGCACGCCGCGCACAATCCATAACAACAAAGACATGTTACGATATCATAACTGCAAACTAATCAAAACTGAAGCTGACGCCAGTAAATTAAATAAAGGCAGCAAGAGGCTGCAAAATTAAGTAATTGAAATGACAAAATAAATCAGTCTCAGTAGAACTTGAACTATTTCTAACCATACTTTAATATTTTAAAAAACGGACATGAAAACTTTAAAGCTATCTTCACCGTGGATACTGGCTCTGGGTTGAGGATGATGCGCCTAACACTATAATTGTTCTTGATCTGCTGAGTAGCATCAAAAAACAGTGCCAGAGTTCAAACCTTCCAAATAGATGGATTCTAAAAGCAGACAGTTGTGTATCAGCGAGAACAATGTTGCATAACAGCCATTGATCGATGTTATCATAACATCCTTCAAGTTTGGAAGTGACTCCACAAGCTGACTCATTTGCGTATCTTTAGAATCCGGTCCAAGCCGTGGAAGGTATATACGTCATCTGGTAAGTCCTTGAAATGCGCCAAGTAAGGCAGACAACCCTGACATAGTGTAAATCTGGTATGAATTCTCCTTAAACTCTAAACTTGTAATAGAGGAGTGCGATCTTGCAATAACACTTAGAACTTCATCTCTAACAAAATCGTTACCGAATGAGAGATGACTCAAACTTTCACAAGAGGATAGAGTCTCTGCTAAAATAATACATTCTTTTTGCATGGCTAACTTCAAAAATAAGGGCACATCCAATGACTTGAACTCTTGAAGTTATTTCTTTTGCGCACAAATGCACAAAAGCTTTGAACAGTAACGTTTTTGTTACCTCTCCAACTAAAATGCTCCAAATTAACACAAGTCGACAATGTGTCAAGGGATCGATTGTTGAGGGGTGAGACTGAATTCAGTAAGATTTTACGCAAATTGGGAACATTGGATGCAAGCTTCTCGATCCCGCTATCAGTAAAAGGTACACAATAAGTAGAGAAATCAAGCTCTTCGAGAGAGTGAAAGATATGAATGAATTGAACCTGTAACTCCTTGATCTTATCTATCTGAGTCCAAGGTGAAAACTTGGAGTCTTCAGGGTAATAGAAGATATGAATTAATTCAAATTCCTCCACTTCCCTTAGCCATTCGAGTTTCAAAGATTTGACTTCATCAAACATGCCGGATAAACTAGTAATATTAGTGAAATTTGGTTAATCAAGTATATTCGAAAATTCCCAGATAGGCTCCAAACTTTTGACTTTAAACCCAGAATTGGCGATCTCAGCTAGGTCAGGAGTAACGGATGCACGGTTGGAGTGGACGACGAATCGAGTGACCGACGGTAAGCGAGCAAAGAGTGTGCGGAATTCGGAAGTAGATGGGACGGGATTGAAGGTGAGTTTGCGAACGAAATCATAAGTGAAAGAACAGAAGTAGTTGGAGACGAGTGAAACGGATTGAATGTCGTGTTCGTCCAGTTGGTTTAGAATCCGATTCACCATGTCCGCCGGCAAGTCGTTGATGGTCGTCATAACGCTCTCATCGATATTAATTTATCATATATTTACTTTTATATACCGAGGAAGAAGTTCTAGGAGGACATCTAAGTTTAAGTAAGACGGTGAGACATAATCTCCACCGTTGATTACTAATAATTTAACGGATGAGATTTAATCAAAAAAATAACCGTCAAATCCAACCGCCCGTGTTTTTTGCAAATCCAACCGTCTATTTAATTAAAAACTAACTTTAATCTCATTTGTTAGATTAATCAAATCAACGGCTAAGATTATGTCATTCCGTCTTACGATAATCATTTGTCCTCCTTGATCCTAACTCTATATACTGATATTTTTGATATTTTTGAGGTATAAAATAATCAAAGTGAATAAACATAATGGGGCAGAGGAGTACTACGTCTATTAATATTAGTTAACATTATCATCAAAACAGAATAATTTATACCTGATCCCTTTCCTTAAAATTAATTATGTAGTTTAATAATCCTAATTAATAATATATTTGACATTGAAATTAAATTAACTCATAAACTAAATTAACCTTCAAATTAAATTAAACATTAAACTAAATTAACCCTTAAAACTAAATTTACCTTTAAATTAAATAAACCCTAAACTAAATTAACCGTTAAACTAAATTTGAACCTAAATTAATTAACCCCACTTTAATGTAGTTAATTAATCTTAATTGATTATTCATTAATCCTTAAAATTCAATTAAAACTTGAACTAAAATAACCCAAAATATAATTATATAGTTAAATAATACCAATTAATTATTCAATTATCTCTTAAAATAAAATTTACTCTTAAACAAAAATTATCCCTAAACTAAGTTGGGTTTTTCTATTAAAACACGAGCTTTAGATGAAATAGGACTTTTGATTTGCTGGAAGTTGCTGTAAAATATAATTATGCATTTCTGTCTAGCGAAGTTATTAACTGCCGAGTCAATATTGTTATTAATTTAAAGGGTATTGGCCAATGACTATTTTTAAACATGTATTGGAATCGATGAAATAAAAATCTGATAAGTATTGGGCTACATTTTCTGTGACTTTTTGTTTGGCAACTATTTTGGATCCTCGTTTTAAGTTACTATTCAAATTTGGTTGGGTATAGGTGTCGCCAACAGGCCGGGTCGGGTTTTGAGTAATTATCCAATGCCCTTTGTATAATACCGGGTTGGACTTTGTAATATTTGACAGCCTATTGGGTCATGGGAGGGCAGGGTATGGATAGGACATTTCGGGTGGGCCGGGTCGGGTCAGTAATTCAGGTTTCGGCCGGTCTTAAAAATATTATACTACAATTTAGATGTATATCACACTTAAAATAACATAAGCTATAATGACTGTATCTTTCACACTGTCACACTCAAACTAAATACATGATTTCAAATTTTCTGTTAATCGGTACAAATTACCTGTACAAATTATGTTACAACTCCTCCGAGTACATTTTTACAAGCTTACAAAAAATACACTTCACAAACAAATCAAAAGACTCTCATTATAGCAAAGAGTCAATGCAACAAAAAGAGCAAAATCCTAAATATATTGCACTTTCAAGCTTCAAAATCAGTGATTCTTAATCTGCATAAAAACAAACAAACTTAATAATAGGATTACTTCATACTTCAATCTACAAGATTATTATAACACAAATGAAATCTGCTAAAATAACTAAGCAACAATGTAATTCATAATACCCACCTGAAATATTGGTTGGAGTATCAACTTCTTCCCTTGATGCATCATCTTGTGCACTGCTACCATTACCTTCATCATCACTCATCCAATCCGGCCTGGAAGCTTTTATGTTCATTAGTTCTTCCATCGCTTCTTCTTCTCTAGCTGCATCTTGCTTCCTTTGAGCCGCTAACGACCAATCTTTGAGACAAACTAACGCTTCTATCGTATTCGGACTCAAGGCTGCCCGTTTTTCACTAACAATTCTGCCGCCAGCACTAAACGCTGCTTCTGAAGCCACCGTGGACGCTGGAACTGATAATAAATCTCTTGCTAAGATGCTGAGAATCGGATATAAGGATTGATGATCTTTCCACCATCCCAACAGATTGAACGTGTTGTCATCATCCACCTCTATGGTTGCTAAATCAAGATACACCTGCAAATCAGAAGTATGTGAAGATAAATTAGTAGAAATTCTAGCTCTTTTTGCTCTAGACAAGCTGAAATTTTGAATCAAAGGAGCTGATAGAGAAGCATCAGAATCTAGTGATACATGTGAATCAACATTAGCAATAATAGGAGTAACAGGAACTGCCTTTCTCTTATAAAATCATAAGTGTTATATAAACATGTTTTAATAACACTAATTCTGCGCTGCACTTCATCATCCCCTATACCATAAAATTTCAGCCAATCTTCAATGGAAAACAACTTAAATCTTGGGTCCATAATTGTAGCAAGACAAAAGAGCATAGGAAATGAAGACCAATATTTGTCAAATTTCATTTTCATTGCACTCAAAGCACGGCTAAACAGAGGATAATCAGGATATGCCGTAAAACTCTGATATATATCAACTAAAGCAGAGTATAACCCTACTAGAGGTTGGAGAATACACACCACAACAGATTTTAGTTGACGAGTTAAACAAGGAGAGAAAATTACATATCAAATTAGCAACCATCCAATCATTTTCACTCGGAATTTCCAAATTAACATGTCTAGATTCATTCACAATAAGCACATATCTATGCAATGCAGTTTTATACTTAAGTGCAGTAACAAGTAAATCATGTGTTGAGTTCAACCTATGCGGAACATCAATGTTTTTTTCCTAACCCTAAATCTTTCCATGCATTCACCCATATCTCATACCTTTTATTGCTTGAGTTCATATTTCGAATGATGGTGGCAATTTTTTCTACTGAAATAAATAACATAGCTACTACATCCTGCACAATTAAGTTCAAAATATGTGCACAACAGCGTACATGAAACAATTGCCTAGACACATCAGACAACATCAAATAAGTAGGCAACAAGTTTACAAGTGAATCGTTGTTTGATGCATTGTCAAGTGTGATAGAAAATACTTTATCATGAATGTGCCAAGCAATTAGTTCCTCAGTAATATGTTGTGCTAAAATGTCACCACTATGTGGATACTCGATCATCTTAAACGATAAAATTCGCTTATTTAAACACCAATCAGAATCCACATAATGAGCAGTTAAACACATGTATCCCATTTTCTGTCTTGAAGACCAAACATCACTAGTCAAGCATATTTTTCCATCAAAATCATTGAAGAATTTTAGCAACTTAGTTTTACCAATGGAAAACATTTTCACGACATCCCTTTTGCATGTTGTAGCAGAGAAACCATCAAACTAAAAGCTGAATAGATCTTTTAATCATGGCACAAAAATCATGTTTTTCAATGAGAGTAAAAGGCAGCTGATAAGGCACTTTCATATGTCATTTTAGGTCCTTTACACTATGCTTGTTTATATCATTTAAAGTATAAGATTACGCTTTTGGTGTAGTTTTGTATTTCAGGTGTATTTGAGTGCTAAGGTTCAAAGAGCGTTAAAAGACATATATAATCAGGAGGCTTAACCCTAGGAGGAAACAACACGAAGAAACAAGAATGGAGCGCGGTCAATTTAGCAAGCGTGCGAGTCACATCGCGAACAGATGGGTCGCACGTAGTTGGGCCAATGACATCAGCAGACAACTGTCGAAGTCGGTGATGATGTCAGCATGCGCAGAAAGATTTCCTAATTTCAAACTTAGAACATAATGATGATTTCCTAGATTGGATATTACCTAATTTGTCGCGGAAATCCTAGGAGATTGTCACTACAAATAGAACATATTATGGAGATCAGAAGATAGTCGTTGTTTATAGAAGTGACGCACCAGCTGCCGAAACGACCCGAAGCCGGACGCGCAATACAGAGCGACGCGCCCAGACACAACTACACACGCACATGCTATTTTGTTTCGTATTTACTTGTTGCTTCATATACAAAAATTGAGATGTTTATGTTCAACATGTCTAGCTAACTTTTTGAATTCAATTTAGACTTTGAACTATGAATAATATGTTTTGAGGTTTTATTGTTAATGCGTGATACGTTTAGTATTATTACTTCGAGCTTTATTGCATGATAATTGGATTGTATCGTTAGGCGAAGCCTTTACCCGCAGACCTAACCCTAAAATCTGTTATCTATTGTTAAACTAATCAGATGGACGTTAGTGTGAATGGTTAGGAGTAGCACTAGGTTAGATAATCACTACCTTTACCGGATTCGTAGTTATTTGAACTAGGTTGAGTATTAATATCGTATAGATCCTTACCGGACCTTAACTCACATGAACAATCAATCATAGACCTTAGTAACTTGTGATAAACATAAAGTTTGTAGGAACAAGTCTAAACTGAGCCCATCCCTGGTTTTGTCAAACAACTCGTATTAAGTGTTTTGCCCCGCGCCAATAGTTCTTGCGCGCTTTTCTTATTCGACTTGCTCATACTCACAATCCCCTGTCTTTTAGTTTACAGATTGAAGAAGCTTCTCCCCGTTCCCTGTGGATTCGACCCCTGCTTACCTTACTATACTAAGGAGGAGACTAGGGATAAATTTGCAGCACACAACGACGTGCCGTCAGCAGCTCAGCTCTAACAATAAATTTTACGATTTTCTTTTCTAGCAGCGCATTACTTATCAAACTTAAAGTTACTTAAATTTCCGGAAGCATTGATCCCAAGTGCATTTGAACTCTGATATCATTATTCTGAGCTGAATTTTTTTGATATTTTTTCATGTGTCTAAGCAAATGATGAGTATCATTATTTGCACCACTAGCCAACAAATCACCACATATAACACACTTTGTTTTCAACAAACTTACATTATTTTTTATTTCCTCAGTTTTTTCAAAATATTTCCAAACTTCAGATATTTTCTACCAAAAAAATATTTTGAGACTCAACAACATTAGATTCAGCATTATTTTGAGAAGATATATTGACCAGAGAATCACCAACACTAGTTTGAGACTCCATGAAATAATTACTCAATTCAAAACAATCCACTTAAGCATACGCAAATCCCAACAAGTGAAATCACAAGATGCACACATTAAATAAAATCATCAAGCAAACATAGCAAATAAGCATTATCGAAAGACAGTGGAGAAAAGCGATAATTTGAGTAGGAGTAAGGTTAGAGGGTTACAGTAAGTCGTTCATTCGCATATACTTCTAAAAAATAAAAACAAAAAGTCTTTACAAATCTACAAATCCGTTGAAAATATTAGACTAGTAAAATCAGTTTAATAAAGGTTTGATATATAATACCTGATGAGAGATGGTTAGCCGTCGTCTAAGTTTATAAATTCACAAAAGAAGAGGAGACGAGATTAGAATTACGGACTTCACGTTGGGCCTTCGCCAACAAATCCATTTCCAAAGGACAATTGGTACTTGGTATGGAGATGACAACTGATAGACAATGGTGAACATCGAATTAGATTTGACTGAGTTGACGCAGTAGGCGGCGTCAAGTGTATCTATTTCTATTGTGTGTTTAGACTTTTAGTAATCAGGGTTTACAAGTTTAAAGTATAAAGTGTTGTATTTTATTTAATGGGTCGGATGGGTTGGGCGGGATCCATAGGGTTATCGAGTCAGGTACAAGGGCTGGGTACAAGGGTCGGGTCGGGATTTTTCTATTTAACCCTTACCCTGCCTTAGGGTAAACGGGCAGGGCCAAGTCGGGCTGTGAAAGGGTCCGGGTCGGGTAAAGGGCCGGGTCGTGTATGGGCCACCGAAAGGCCTTTTGACAATTAGGGTCAAATGTTGACACCTAGTTAGGTATATATGATTTGTCTGAGTATGAAATTCTTTTGAAACTTAAATTAGTGAGAAGCATGTTGCATCAATTATATAACACATATAAACGTCGTTAAAACGTCGGGTTAGTGAGAAGCCACTCTAATATGAATGATGTTTAACAATGGAGACAGATTCAATTGACATTAATATTCTTGTCGTCCCTCTTCATTTTCTTCATTAAAACGTGCTACAATGAGTAGTACAAGTACATAACACCTGCAAAAATATTTAGATATTGATTGATAAGTTAGAATTAGATGAAATTGATAATTTCAACATTTTGAAATGGTAGAAGGGTAATTACTCAATGTATCCTGTGTTGTCATTAATGGCTAATTTTTTTTAGTATTCCTACATCTTCAGTTGCATCTGAGGATGGAGAATTATATCTGAAAAATGAGCAACGTTAAGCCCTAGTACAATTGAAGCTTTAATCTGACTAAAAGATTGATCTTTGACTAATTGCAGGTCACAAGATGCACCTTCAGAAGAGGCTTTCGCAGAGAAAATGATGAATATTATGTCCAGTAGGCCGTATTGGATTGAAAATAATGAAACTATTGGTGGTCATGTGGTACTGAAGATGTGCAAAAAGGACATGAATTTGTCAATTTTCATCGACTTTTGAATCTTTTTGTAACTGCCAGTTGCTAAGAATCTAAATAGTGAATGTTTATATGTTTAGAAAGGTCGGCTTTTTGTAATTCTCTTTGAAGAAATATTATTTGGCATTTGTGTCGTGGGCACTTTTTTTTGAAGTACTGCAGAATTGTTTTGAAGAACTAAGTTGTTAGTCTTCAAGTTGGGTTTTGAATTTCAGTTTTGTATTGTATTGTAACTTCATGCTATTTCATTTAGTTCTACAATTTCGTTTGTTTTAATTTAATAAGCCTGTTTTCCCCATATTGGCTCGAAAATTGAACTTCTCATATTAAGCAGGCTTTATGCAATTCACTCGGTCCGGCCCAACCTGAAATTTTGGGTCCAATCGATGGACAACCCTATAAACAATATTTATATTATGTAATTGGAGATAACCCATAACAAGAGGCAACGCTCATATAAAAAAGTTACACACGATTTATGACATAATGTTTTCACCAATAACTGTTTCACAACCCATTATCTACCATATGATTATTAATTGGCTATCTAAAAGCTTGTTACATGACGAGCTATCTATTATCTGGTTTTGTAGAATTTATCTTGTTATTGATATTGATTTTGGGCAACAGTTCAATCTTTGTTTTCATTAGAGTCTTAGCAACACTATCTCTCATCAATGTTGAATATCATTTGACTGGAGTGTCTCTAGCATTTAAGAAAACGTCTGGGTGACCAAAACGCAGCGTTTGTGATAGACGCCATCGTTTTAACTTCGACTGCAATCGAATTTGGGGGTAAAGCTCTCAAATTAGGGCTTATATTCCGTAACTGAGAAAGTGAAACTGATTTTTTTGTACAGATGTCGTGGACGTTCAGGGAATCGCTTAACAACGCTAGGACACAACTGCGTACTCTCAAGTTGGTGTCTTGATCGAAGTTGACTGATCTCGTTCAATTTCAGATGATTCGAGAAGACTCTAATATTGGATAAGTCTGTAACATTTTCACTTCTTGAGTTATATATTTCCCATTTCACTGATAAGTGTGCAAATACGCAAGTTTTTGTACACTCCTCATGCTTAATTCTTGCTGGTTTTTAGAGAAGTGACGCACAAGCTGTCGGAATGACCAGACGCTGACCGCGCGAGCCAGAGCGACGCGCACAGAGCCGACTACACACACAGGCTGTTTGTTCCATATTCACTTGTTGTTTTATATACAAAAACTGAGATGTCTATGTTCAGCATGTCTAGCTAACTTTCTGAATTCAATTTAGACTTTGAACTATGAATGATATGTTTTGAGGTCTTATACTTAATGCGTGATATGTTTAGTTTTATTACTCCGAGCGTAATTGCATGATAATCTGATTAGATAGTTAGGCAAAGCCTTTACCCGCAGACCTAATTATAGAATCTGTTATCTACCGTTAAACTAACCAGAGGTACGTTACTGTGAATGGTTAGGAGTAGCATTAAGATAGTTAATCACTACTTTTACCGGATTCGTGGTTAATTAGACTAGGTTGGCTAGTAATATCATATAGACCTTTACCGGAATATATGTGTGAGTTATTAAGCCTTTACCGGACCTTAGCTCACGTGATCAATCTATCGTAGATCCTTAGTCACCAATGACAAACATAAAGTTGGTAGTGATAAGTCTAAGCTGAGCTCATCTGTTATTTGTTAAACAACTCATATTTAGTATTCAGTTACGCGCCAGTAGTTCTCGCGCGCTTTTCTTATTTGACTCGCTCTCACTCACAATCCCCAATCTTTAGTTTACAGATTAAAGAAGCTTCTCACCGTTTCCTGTGGAATTCGACCTCTGCTTACTTTACTATACTAAGAAGGAGATTAGGGATAAATTTGCAGCACACAACGACATGCCGTCAAATTTTGGTGCCGTTGCCGGGGAGCGCGCTAGAGAAGTTTTTTTTCTTCTTTTTTCTTTTAGTTGTTATTCAATTCTGTGTCTTTTCTTACACTTATAAATAAAACAAAAAAATATTAGTTGCAGTTACTCTAGTTGTAGTTTTTGTTGTGCATGGAAAATAGTGGAGAAAACAGCATGATTGGAAGATGGATGGATAACACACCGGATGCGCCAGCGCGCAATGCTGAGAACTTGTTTGCCAGGTTGAACCCTGCAGAGCTAGATGTGATCAGACAAGAGGTCTAGAAAGATTTTGAGCAGAGAATGGCCGATTCAGCGTTGAGTAATGAGGTCGAAAACAAAAATGAAGTTCAGATGCAGAACAACATAGATGCGCGCGCGCCACCACCTGTTCCACACGTTCCTTTGCAACCTCTCGATCGATGCACTATCAAGGAGATGTCTGCTCCTCACACGGTAAATCAGCCATGGTGCATCGTTCTCCCCCCAAATGGACACTTCGAGCTGCGGTCACAGTTGGTACTTTACATTTCAAAATATCATGGTATGGCCAACGGAAACCCAGTCAAGCATATCAGGGAGTTCGCGGCAATTTGCGACAACATGAGGAATGGGAACGAAGATCCAGAACTGCTTAAACTCAGAGGGTTCCCATTCTCACTTTGTGATAAATTTGGGATAAATTTGCAGCACACAACGACGTATTGTCAGAGCACAAGCAAAAGCATCAAGTTCAATATCCGATAATCCTACTCCCTCAACCGCCATTCCCGAAATTAGACCCAATCCCCAACTAAACTAACAAATGGATCGCCAACCAAATGTCCAAGCTAGACCCCCTAGACATCCCATGATTGATCAAGGAGAGAGACCCGTAGGAGCCTACATTGTACCAACCTTTGGCCACTATGGATCGCCTATATACATGCTCGAAGGGGAAGACAATGAGTTCAAGGTTAAGTCCGCTGTGCTTCATATGGTTGCCTACTCACAATTTGACGGGTATGGAAACCCAAACTCCCACCTTGCTCAATTTACGGAGCTATGTAGGACTTACAGAGTCCCGGGTCAAGCAAGAGTATGTCTACATGAAGGTGTTCCCATTTTCTCTAAGCGGATAAGCTAAAGATTGGCTTATGAGACATAAACCGAACACATTTAGAACATGGGAGGATCTAGCTCAAGAATTTTTAAGCAATTCTTCCCTCCTGCGAATACAAAGAAGATTCGAGACAAGATACCCCAATTCACTCAAATGGATGATGAAAACTTCTACGAGGCATTTGAGAGATTCAAGGAACTTCAAAGAGAATGCCCTCACCATGGGTTGAACAAATGGCAAATCCTTCAAAGCTTCTACGATGGAATGGATCAAGAAGCACGAAACCTTATGGATCAAGCTAGTGGAGGAAGAATTATGGACCTCTGACGAGCACGTTGTTGAGTGCTGCAAATTTGTCCCGACTCTCCTACTAGTATAGTATTGGTAAGCTGGGTCGAATCCATAGGGAACGGTGAGAAATCTCCTTCGATCTACAACTAAAATTGAGTTTGTGAGTGATAGAGTGCTTTTGTAAGCTACTTTAAGTCCGTTACACTGCTTATATTCTAACATATTTAGTATAAGATTACGCTTTTGGTGTAGTTTTGTATTACAGGCTGATTAGAAGAGTTAGAACAAAAACGCAACAAGAAGGCTGAAATTCAGAGCAAAAGACAACAACTTGACAACAAAGGACAGGAGTCGCGCACAGCAGAGCAAAACGATGACGTCAGCAGACAGCGAGATATTCGAAGCGATGACGTCATCACGCGCTAAAGATACTTCTAAGTTCGGATTTTGGAAATCAAATATTTCCAAAGCTGATTTTTAGAGATGAAGATGATTTCCTACAGATATTCTTGCCTAAATATTCGTGGAAACCCTAGGAGGCAAGACTATAAATACAAACTCCATGGAGATCACAAGTATGCGCGCAGAGGGGACCGAACGGCACAGAGCAGAATTCTGACTTAGCCGTGCGCGCGAGCTGTCACGCGAGCCTAACGACGCACCAAGCAGATTTGTCTTGTTATTTTAGTTGTTCATAATTATTCTTGAGATGTATTCATTCAGTATGAGTAGCTAACTTGCTGAATTCGGTTTGGATTCAGATCTATGAATTATATGTTTTGAGGTCTTATTCTTAACTTGCATGATTAAGTTTAGTATTATTATTCCGAACTCAATTGCATGATAATTAGGTTAGACAATTAAGCGAAGCCTTGCACCGCAGACTTAGTTGTAGAATCTATTATCTATAGTTAAACTATCAGAAGTACGTGACTGTGAATGATAGGAGTAACACTAGAATAGTCGATAGCTACCTTGACCGGATTCGTTATTAACTAGACTAGATTGAGTAATAATATCATACGGACCTTGACCGGAATGTATGTGTAGGTTATTAAGCTGTGACAGGACCTTAACCTACGTGAACAAGTACTTCATGTATCTTTAGTGACCTAGGATAAACATAGAAATTCATAGTGAAGAATCTGAACCGAGCTCATCTCTTGCATAGTTATAAACATCTTTCGTACTTGCTGTCTGATTGCGCGCCAGTTACACTTGCGCAACAGTTTTCTTTCTTTAACTTGTTTTCACTCACAACCCCAATCTTAGTTTGTAGTTGAAAGGAGAATTCTCACCGTTCCCTGTGGATTCGACCCCAGCTTACCAAGACTATACTAGTAGGAGAGCCAGGACAAATTTGCAGCACTCAACGACGTGCTCGTCAAATTTTGGCGCCGTTGCCGGGGAACGGCTA
>QZGG01002225.1:0-42471 GCA_006409495.1 Sedum album
GAGAGTTTTATAATTATCAATGTGGAATGGCTACCGACTGTCCATTCAAATATAAATAATTTTCCTCCTTTTATTTTTATGAAATATGATTTATTACGTCACTACTTTTAAACTATAACTGTTGTACTATAACTGTCTCACCGCATCCGCAACTTATTTGCTTCTATTAGGTTTCGTTTAATGAACCGTAATTTGTCGGAAGTGTAATAATGTCTTGCTAATCAAAGATAGCCACAATTGTAGCCTCAAGATCATTACCTAGCGTTACCTAAATATTCATATGGTAGTTTTTGACAATGAGGATATTATAATAGAGTCATTTCATACTTAGTTGTTAAAATGGTGGTTTTCTGCAAAACAATATATTATAATGGTGATTTTATGCAATTGTCTAAATTGAAGTTGAATAACCACGCGTCGTGTGGCGCGTGTTGTACAGTTTCTAACGGAGTTGTGTCAATGGTAGTTTTTTGATAACGGCACTATTATAATATACTCGTTTGGTAATTTCTTGATACCGTGGTGGTTTTCTGCAAAATGGGGTATTATAGTAGTGGTTTTCTACAATTAACCCTAAAAAAACAAATGTGACGACATTATTAGTGTGTTAAAGAAAATGAAGGATTTAATTGATAAAAAAGATTTGATCGTCATGATATTGGTCTAAAATCAAGAATGTTCATCCTTTGTGAGAAGTTTATCATCCTCCGCCCATGCATGGAAGTTTATCACCCTATACATCTTTATACCCAATATAAGCCCTATAAAAAGTTTGACAAAAAAGACTATCGAGTTAGACTGTCTTAAAATTACAATGGCCTTATTGAAATGTCTTGAAATAGCAGCCCAATAGACACGGGCCATTTTATGATTGTTAAAGGTTTCATGTTTTTGATAAATTTAAAATATGAAATTGACTTCTTGTGTCAAGAACGTTCATTGAAATTCTTTGAATTGCATTATATATAATCTCACACCTTGGTTATCCACATAATTCTCTTGAATAAATTATTGCATTTTGTAATAAATTTTGTTCAAATATATTTCGTATATTTTATCAAATTATCCTTTAACCCAAAAAATAGCAAAACACATGTGAAACTCGATACTGAAGTAAATTCACGAGCATTTGTCTTTGCATCATTACCACTGGTTTTAGACACTGTGGGCCTTTAAACACTGTTTTCACCAAATCATGTTACTAATTATTCTATTCAAGTTGAGTTTTGTTAGGATAATTATAGTATAGGGAAATAAATTTGGTATTCACCATTATTGTCTTACATTTATTATTGTTCTATTATTGGAAATGTATTTTCTATATAAACCTTTGTATCATTTACACAATTTGAAATCAATAAAATCTCTTTTCATTCTATTTCCATATTCTCACATGGTATCAGAGCTCCAGGTTTTGGTTCTTGATTTTCTTTTGTTGCTTCCGCTTTGGGTGGTGGTGCCACCACACCACCGCCACCCCATTATCCTATTTCCGTTATTTCTCATTTCATTCTGTTCAGATCTATTTAAAATTGTGAAAGGGAGAAAACATTGTTGTTGTTCTCCTTTATTCATGTCACAATAAATTCAGATCTAACCCTTTCTGTTCATCTTTTCTCAAAGTTGATTTCAAATTAGTTTAGATCTCATTCTGATCTATCAATCGATCTCATCTTTATCTAATTTGGTGAAGTATTGATTTCAGAGGGCTAGACATTGTTTGTCTCGTCAGATCTGTAAATTCTGACAATTTTTGTTTGAATAGTTTTCGCTTCTCTAACCTCATGATTCGTTGCTTTTCAAACGTATCAAGTACAACACCGATCTAAGTGTTCAGATCTGTTTTTGAGTAATTCAAAAAAAAAATTTGATTAGTCAAATTGTCACATCAGCATCTACTTTGTCTCCGGTGGTTTCCCCACTGATGTCACTAATCTACTCTTGTGACATGTACTTTTGATGAGACGTGCTTTCCGTCCATCATATTCATGGTGTGAGATGGTCATTCCTCCACCTTTGTTGAGATGATTTTTCCCTCAACTCCAATCTATGCTGAGACGTAATTTTCGACCAGATCTGTTTGCTGTTATTGATGTTCAATATTTGAAGTGCAATCCCGACATTACTTCGACAGTCGCGATTGAGGGAGGCTGTTAGGATAATTATAGTATAGGAAATAAATTTGGTATTCACCATTATTGTCTTACATTTATTATTGTTCTATTATTGGAAATGTATTTTCTATATAAACCTTTGTATCATTTACACAATTTGATATCAATAAAATCTCTTTTCATTCTATTTCCATATTCTCACATACTTTTCTAGAGCATCTTTGTTAATTTGGAATGCACACAAAATTGAAAATATATACTCCATAAAAGAGTATCTGAGTGATTAAGATCATCGATCAGATTCTAGAAAGAATGATTAATATACTCATACTTTTGTATTGGAGTATCACCTCCAAATGACGTAATGACAAACTCTAGATCTGTTCCAGTACCTGTAGTTGCCTTTTTCTACAGCCAACACGGAGACAATATATACGGTTGGTTGCAACGTGATTTTAAGGGAATGGTAGTTGCTAGCTGGAAAACTTAGTATCACCCGCAAGTATTTGTTTTACTTTGATGCCCGAAAATTGTAAATTTTTACACTAAAAGGAATTAGTTCAGTCTCCAAAAATTCGTTTTGAACCACCGACATTTGATACCAGAGATCGTGTGGCTGAAAAATACCATCACATCTCAAATTTTACTAATAAAACAATAACAATATGTCATATTGAATTCCACTCTTTAGACGAGATGAGAAGATAGCAATGTGTGATCAAGAGTGTTAGGAAAAAGAAGTGCACCCTCCATTCAACTCCATTGACTCAAAATGCCCATTTTCTCTCAACCCCGGATTCAACCGGAGTCTGGTGAGTGAAATCAGCACGTGTGTGTAGCTCAACCTTACAGCACCGCACACAGTCTCACTTCAGTTGATGCCTCTACCCATCCAACCTTCATTCATCTATAAGAACATACCTCTAGCTCATCAACTAAACACTCATCTCACATACTTTCATCAAAACATAACTGTGATCAAGATGGTTGGCACACTTTTAACAAGTTCAAGAGTTGAGACACTGGCGAACAGCGGAATCCACACGATTCCCAAGGAGTACGTCAGGCCAAAGGAGGAACTAACCGGCCTAGGGAACATATTCGAGGCGGAGAGGAGCGAAGAAGGTCCTCAAGTTCCAACTATTGATTTGAAGGAAATTGATTCGGAGGATGAGGCAGTTCGTGCTAGGTGCAGGGAGGCACTCAAGATTGCAGCTACTGATTGGGGTGTGATGCACATTGTTAACCATGGGATTTCTGAGGAACTTATTGATCGGGTTAGGAAGGCAGGTGAGATATTTTTTACCCTCCCGCTCGAGGAGAAGGAGAAATATGCTAATGATCAAGCGAGCGGGAAGATCCAAGGTTATGGCAGTAAGCTTGCTAATACTGCTAGTGGAAGTGCTGAATGGGAGGACTATTTCTTCCACCTTATCCACCCTGAGGCGAAGCGCGACTTGTCCATTTGGCCTAAGACGCCAACCGACTACATGTAAGTTCCCTTTCATCAAAAAGCTGTTCTTATTTTTTCAAGAACTTTAGAACAAGTATCATATAAACATTAGATCAACTCTAAATAAGATGACTTGCCTTGTTTTGCAGAGCTGCAACAAGCGAGTATGCCAAGGAACTTCGAGCCTTAGCGACAAAGATCCTCGCAGTCTTGTCCCTCGGCTTAGGACTCGAAGAAGACAGGCTTGAGAAAGAAGTTGGAGGAATTGATGAGTTCATTTTACAAATGAAAATCAACTACTACCCAAAATGCCCTCAGCCAGAACTAGCCCTCGGCGTGGAAGCTCACACGGACATAAGCGCCCTGACTTTCATCCTCCACAATATGGTTCCAGGGCTCCAGCTCTTCTATGACAACAAATGGGTGACAGCAAAATGCGTACCAAATTCCATCATCATGCACATTGGAGATACCATTGAAATCCTAAGCAACCGCAAATACAAGAGTATCTTGCACAGGGGTGTGGTGAATAAGGAAAAGGTTAGGATTTCATGGGCTGTGTTTTGTGAACCACCTAAAGATAAGATCATTTTGAAGCCGTTGCCTGAGACAGTGTCCGAGACAGAACCGGCTATTTTCCCTCCTAGAACTTTTGCTCAGCACATTGAGCATAAGTTGTTCAGGAAGACTCAGGAGGCTCTTCTTGCTAAAGACGCTTAAGATATCATCTGATGAAGTTGTTGTATTGCCCTGAGGGCATTGTTGTGTATGGTTTCATTATTTAGTACGTTTCAAAAAATGGGATGATGTGTTTCTTATTGATGTTTCATTAATAAAGATAGACAGGTCTTGTTCTGTCATAATAAAATACAGTTCACTTCCCAAATTGAATTTATTTTGCAAAAAAACTTAGATAAGGAAATGACCAGACACATGAAAATTTGTTAGGAACAATAATATTTTATAGACATGAAAAAACATTTTCTAAAGCTTTTTTGTATGGAAGTAAAAACAGTGTTCAATGTGAGCTTTGTATGATCATATTTTCGGTTTGATTTGGTTTTTTGACAGGCATTAACCATGTGATGATATCATATGTGCAAACATTTATATTTGCCAGTTTGAGTCTAACTTTCATATTGTTTGCATTTAATCTAATGTATTTTGACTACCATGCAAGTGAAATGTTTACCAAATTGCATCAAAATTATATTATAATTAAAATTTTGAACATTATTTTCTAGTTTGACTATTAATCAAATCGACTATGAACTAAATTATGTTCTGCTCGTTTATGATACTTAGCAACTAATTTTGATTATTAATTAAAATTTTGTTAAAACTACATTCAATTCTCTACTGGTAATATTTTTAATTAGTTATCTAAACTATTAGCTTATTTAAATTATTCAAAAAAGTTTTTAAAGAAACAATTAGCAACATTTTTCCCTAAACAAGCCACAACTGTAAACCAGACACATTTAATGCGAACCTTGATTTAACTACATTTACACACTTCCTATTAAAAAGCTTGCCACTAAATTAATATCCCAGTTGTAATATCCATAGTTTTGCCAGCATTTTCTAACATGTACACCACTTATCATATGTCAAGATATATACCATTGAACAGTCAGCCGGTTATTAGCTACTTTCATTCTTTATATTTAAGGAGTATCCTATCTCGATACCTCAGATCCATGTAACGAGACTGATATATCCTTTACTCGTCGCTGAATTTCAGATTTCATTTCAATCACTTCATGGTAAAATTCCTGTTGAACATTTAACAATTGAAATCAGTAAATTGCAAAACCAGAAAACAAAACTTACAATCCACTGCAGTAAAAGCGGTTACCATTCTTGCTTCTCCTAGCCAAGAATAATGAAATTTAAGAGCTTCTTCTTACCTATCAAACTAGTCTTACACACGGGGTTATGCTCATTTAACCATGAGACCAGAAAGTTATAAATGTACATGATGTAAGCCTTCTCTACTCTAATCAGAACAAGAAACTCTAAAAAACAGAGTATGTAAAGAAGTGTAGTTTTCAAACCAACAAATGCCTTTTTCTTATTTTTGCTACAGAAACACATGCTGAGCTTATAAAGGGTTACACAGTGTAAACTCCATGCACAATCCACACTTCATGCACTCCACCCAGTCGCTACTTCAGAATCTGATGACCGAGTTTAACATCACCCATGACTCAAATTTGACAGTTACAACATTTTGAACACGTAAACAGATGGCTACTGCAACACATGCACTTATTCCATGCAAATACACGATGCAACAAGGTTAACTACCAACATATGAGCACATAACAAAAGGCTAATGATGTTTTCAGCATATAATCATAAAAATGATTGTAATAAATTATCTAAAAGTAAGCAGGTCAACAATGGAACAAAATCAAACAGCATTATCATAATTAAGGTTGCTAAATTTATTGCCACATTGTACCAGAGCACAACAAGCCTTCTCAAGAGATGAAATGAGAGAACACACCTCAGACATTTTATGAATGTGAACAATTATATCATACCTGCAACAGAGGTATAGAACTCTCGAGATCCAACTTGGAGTTATATGTTATCGAAGAATCAGGCGTCACGTTGGCATGCCCATCATAGTCATGTTCGACATTGCATCCTGTAACTTTCCGCTGTCACAAAAAAGAAATAAGTAGAAATTAACATCAACACTATTACAAATGAAGATATACTGTTCTTCAAGTTTATTAAACAATAGTCTTGTGACATTAAGAATCTAAAAGATGTAAAAATATGAGCCCGTGCATATACGATCCCGAGAAAATCCTACCAAGAATATTAATGGGGATATGCCGCATATTCTATGGTACGATTACCTCTTCATTTTAGACATTTCTTCTTTAAGAATCTTTAGATCGCAGTGATCAGTATGTTCTTCTAACGATCTATGCTCAGGATAAGATTTGGGAGCAGATACATGGTCAGGATCCACAGGAGTCAAATCTGGTTCTATCTTAACAAAATCTAAACCTCTCCAAGGTGTATTATTATACTCAGTCTGTTGTATATCAATCAACTCACCGCCATCAATATAAGATGCAAAGTCATCATATTGAGAGCCAGCTAAATGAGAATTGCTGAAAAAATCCAAGTTATCAGGAACTGATGGAAATGTGTTTGAAATCCTTGACGTTTGCATTGAACTCACAGAAACGGACATGTCCAGCAATTTTTGCCCTATTTTACCTTTCCATTTATCCAAATCCATACATGCACCCTGAAAGAAAAAAATCGAAAAAATGATTTTACGAAGTCAGTTGTCCGTACCTCAGTGGATTGAAATATCCACATAGCAGTTATGAAATGCCCCAAATATGTGAAAAAAATATTACAAGCTTCCTCAAACAAAATAATTTCAACATTAAGATAGAGGACTTTAGACAGACAGCTCACAATTGCCTAGGATTGTTACCTGGATACTGCCTAAAGAACCAGTAATTTCATGCAGCTGTTTCTTAATCGTTTCTCTCCAGCTGGCCAATGCATTCTGGATCATGTCAAACACTGTGAAATCTGAAAGACATGGTTTTAAAAAAGCCAAACCTATCATACATTTAGCAGCATAGACTATAGAGGAAAAATAAGAACAGAGTTGCTCACCAATGAATTAGGTGTATGGTTAGCTACGTCTTTGTCTGCCATTTTCATTACAGCATTGAAAATCTCTTTTTCAAGCAACCAAAAACACAAGTCACCAGAACTCGTTCACTGTAACAAAATATCAGAATCTTCAGAAAGTACAGACATTACCGTTTCATATTGTCCATTTCTTCTCTTAAGATCTTGAGCTCTACATCAGAACCTGTTCTTTCTGAAGGACAGCACCCTGGCTTCCATCCAGGTGGTGGTGTCCAGAAAGGATCTCGAATACCAGCCTCCTTACGTATATCAAAGAGATCCACACTCTCGAGCCAGTACTCCATTCGTCCATCAGAGTTGTGCCACCGTCGGAACCTCTCGCAACCACCCGGTGCCACCTTACCATCCGTGTGTTTAAGTAGATGATCTAGCAATCCAGTATCTCCTATAAACTTACGAGCTTCAGCTCTCAATGATGCCCGAGATATAGGATTCCCAAATGTTGCTCCCTCATTTTTCATGATCGTCAGAATACTCTCTTCCGCTTGCTCGTACCTAAATAAGCAGAAATGCCAAGAATGTAAACGTTCAATTTCACCTGGTTGAGAAAAATAAAATGATCAGAAGTTATTCATACCTTGGAGCACTCCACCGTTTGACATAATTTTGTTCTTTCTGGTTGGTATTTTACAGTATCATGGTTGTTTTTCTTTACCATTTGGTGCAGTTCTGATTTTCCAAACATAAGATTGTGATTTCTCTTGGAACTTCTTGTCACATATTCCTCAGTCCCATTCTGTTCTTCCCCACTCTCTTTCTTTCTCCCATCTTCTAGAACAATAGAGGATGATGGTGGAGAAATACTCTGCCTTTTCATACCATTAATCTGCTTCTTCAAACTGAGTGATAGTCTGCTTCTTCGAACTGCTCAGCAAGGAATGCTTGTGGATGAATGTTCACCTTAACACATCCAAACAATCCTAATCACGTCTGATAGGAACAATACAAAGGTTAGCTAGTTCAATATTATGAACACTCACTTCTGAACTACCAAAAAATAACACACGTCCATACATTTTAGACACCCATTCTATAAAAGATCACATATCTCACAACATTCTGAGACATAATTGTATTCAAATACAATAATTCTAACGCACAATCACTTCCTGCAGCAAAAAAACGAAATCTAACAACACGCTAATACCAATAAAAACCTAACCTCATCGGCTCCGCTACACAACTCAAAACGCGACTTCGCACAACTCAAAAACATCACAAAACCGTACGCGCAAGTAGATATACTTGCAATAATCGATTAAACGACAATGCGAGCAACACTAAGAGGAAACTCACCGGAGACCGGAGGATGGAGCCGATCGTGGCGTGAACGGAGATGACCGGTGAGATTGAGAAGATTTTTAGGGTTTCGGTTTTGCTCCGTTTGAGTTTGAAGATTTGCTATGCGATTGGTCTCTGCTCGTTGACCAAGCCCAAGGATGCGCGTTTATTTAAACGGTTCTTTTTGTAAACCGAGTTGATATTTCGATTGTGCCGTTGATTTGTGGTTCGGGCCACCCGGACCGCCGCAGCCTTTGTAACTTGTAAGCGTGTTGGTTCTCTATGTTGAGGAGGCACACACGCAGAGGTCCTACGATGGGAGTTTACACATAATCTTGAGGGTAATTCATTTGGCCATTGAAAAAATGTTACTATCAAAATCAACTTAGCCCGGTGATTGTTTTCTGTAGGTATGCGCTTTGCGCTCTGCTTTAGTGGAGAAAAGTCAGTGAAGGCTACCCCACCACTGCCTCAACCAGATGGAGAGGCTGGCCATTCTCAGTGTCACCAATCAGTTACTGCCAATGGTGATAGAAGTTAAACATGGACATTGGCATTATTGTTATTGATGATTTCAGATGGTCTCTTCCATCCGAACATGTATAGGTACTTCTTCACAACTCTCCTTCACATAACCAACATGTTGCTTACTCTCATAACCACTTTGTTATCCAGCAACAACAGGTTATAGAAGATAATCTGGATTGGAATGATATTAAGTGGTCTCTTCCGCTAATATCCAGTTGTGCTCCCCTATCCACTACCCAAACTGTCATTGTAAGTTTTTTCATATGTTTCAATTGTGCCAGGTTTCCCACTCTTCTGTTGAGTTCACACTTTTTAAAATTGTTGCCTTGAAGTATTTATGCAGGTTGAGGGATGATCCGCTGATACATGTGGATATTTGAGATGAGATAATTGAAAGACTAGGCAGACATGGATATGAAGCAAATGATCTTGAAAATGATATTGCTATGAGCTTCATTCAGAAATGCCTCAATTATAAAGAGATCGCTTACCTTACCTTATAGAGATTACCGCTGTGCCATGGAACAGGCTTTGATACTTCAAAAATGATAGAGACAGACGATCACTTGTGGAGCTGTCCCCTTGACTTTGAGAGCTTTCATACAATATTTTTTGACAGAAACCTGCGGGTAATTTAGTTATGTCCATAACATTGACTCATTCAAGTTTTAGAAGGCTTGATTGTCACGTGCCAAACACGTGCTATCCGCAGTAGCCGCAAAAGCTATAAAAACACTTCGACCTTCATCGCTCGAGAAGATCAGACGTCGACGCCGGCGACGACGGAGGAAGAGAGTTATGTTAGGAATGGAGGAAACGGCGTCTCTGATGGCGCTGTTGAAATCGGAGCAGCGTTCCTTGGATGAGATCATGGCGGAGTTCAATTCCAAGTTCACGCGATCTCTTCATTTCAACGTCTGCTGCTCTCTCGCTTTGCTGCTAGAGGCAAGTGACTGATCTTGTTTCTTTTATCGACTCTTTTGTTTGTGTTAGGGCTTTGGTCGGATTTGTTATGTGATTTTGAGTTAGTGTTTGAATTAGGGTTTTGGAGTGTAATTGATTTTTTTGATGTGTTGATTAATGATTGGATGGATGCGTGTTGTTTGAGTATATTGGACTTCTCAGGTGCTTGCCAGTTCTGCAAGGAATTGAATTTTCATTCTAGGCACTTTTCCTAGAATTAGTATGAATTATGGAAGAACTTTGACGTTTAGAGTATTGTGGATAAACTGTGAGAAGTTCTTAAGAATGATGGGCAGCTAGGCTATGTTAATGGCTGATGATGGGTTTCATGTTTGAGCTAGTTTGATAGTGTCCGAGCGGCTAGACGTTATGCGTGCTGGATCAGGTGGTTTCTAATGATTTATTTAGGATGGACAATCACATTTTTGACAAATAGAGCTAGTGTTGTTCAACTTCGCGACATGTGTGTTACCAAATGTAAATTAGTCTTCCAAGGATTTGCTGTTAGTAGTTTTGGTGACTGATGGTCTAGACTGTTCCAGTGGGAAGTGTGTAATAATATATTCACTTATTTCAATAAAAATATGTAAAATGGGTGATGTCTACACTGCAATTTGCATTAAGCATACTGCACTTACAACACGGGAAGACCATGCTTATGTTTTTTCTGAATTTTTTCTTTATCCCATAGCAAATATTTTGCTCTATTAGATTTAGTGATATTTCCTCTATAACGAATTAAGGAACAAAGTGATTGCTTTTGCAGATTAAAGATATGTTGAAGCTAACTCAGCGCTTGATTGCATTGGGCATCCTTATTCAGGCATATTCATTCCAGCCTGCTTCTGCAAACCCATTCATATCCGTATTAATTAATGTAAGCAGTTTCATTCTCTTCCTTATATATTATTGTGTTTTCGCTATTACTATTTGGGGGCATGCTATTGCATTGTTGTATTGTATCCATCTGGATTATGATACCCTATTATGTATACACTCTCGTTCTCTTTTGACTAAGCTTATCTATATGAATCTTAAACAGGTAGCTTGTGATGAAGACAGTGATAAATATGAACGGACATTTGTCATTCAACTTTTAGGTGTTTTGAATCCCGGAAAAGATAAAGAGGTTATTTTTTCATTCATTTCTGAAATGATATAATGTCTCCATGTTATGCTGCCTGCAAATGTTTCTTCAGTTAATGCGAACCTTTATACGTAGTTTGACATTTTTATTACATGCTCTGCTGATACGTAACTGAGGCCGTAATGAGAAGTATTTGGCTAACAGACCAATGTCATACCCGACTGAAATGAAAATTGATATCCTTTGACAAAAGTTTGTGAAAAGAGGCAAGCTCATGCATATATCGTGATGTTGTTTAGGGCCATCCATTGGTAGGATTATAATTTCCGTCTCCATTTCAATTTTCAAAGAGACAAGTCCTTATCATTTTCCTGAATTCTGATTGTCTTGTCCTCAATAGTGTTTTCGATATTTTACAGCACATCAATTGTCAAAAAAATCCATTCAGTCCATTTCTATTACCCAATTTAGTCGTGGAGTGTTTTGTGAGTTTTCTGCTTCGACTCCCTTCGTTGAGCTTTTCAAGAGTCCCAGATTAATTTCCTAAAATTTATTGCTTTTTTTCATTACAGCATGTTGCATGTCCTCTTTTATGACACCATTATGCACATAGTTGAAGAAGAGCATTGGTCGGATTTTGAGACTTATTATTATCAGCCCCTTTTCCTAACAGCTTCCTTTTACTTGCAGATCCAGAAGCAGACAATTGCTGAGTTCATCAAAATACTTGACCCATCAACACTAGTGAGTGAACATGTCATAATTGTACAAACTATTTCCTGCATAATCATAGGTGGTTCTAATATTTTAAGAGACATGGACTATCCCTTACCCCATTTCTCAAGATGCACCTTTCACTCACACTGTACATGTTATAGCCCTGTTTGTTAGAGGTTGTAACGTTAGGTTTAATTTGATTGTACCTGAGTTAATCCGCTGGTTTCATATCAGTTTGCAAGTTATAGTGGTTCCTCGTCTTAATCACTATGATTATAATACATGAGCTCTTTATAATCTTGGTTCACAATGGGTCTGATATTTTTCCAAGTTTATGATTGTCATATACATCTTTGTATCAATTACTCATTTCATTTCCTCAGGTATTTCCTTCCAAAGAGCAGCTACAGCAGTTGTTTTGTGACAAATCAGAACCGTTTAGTAGCTTGTTCACAAGTGCAGCCGTAAATAATGTTCTTCCCGATCCAGATGTCCCACTGGGTTGTGATCCCAATTCTCCTGAGTATGATCATTTCAGTAGTTAGCTATGTTCTCAAATATTTGTGTTTAGATACTGTAGCCCAACTACGTTGGGCTGTCTTAAGAGCACCATATTACTAATTATTTGATCTTGCGGAGAATATTACAGGTTTGATGTTTTGCCTGGATCAAACTTTAAACTTGGGTCTGGCGATAGGGACGAAACACTTTCTGGGTTATTGCAAAGTATGTCAATGGACGGATTGGGTCCGCAATGGATTAGGCCACTACCACCAAGACTTCCTGTACTGGATGGAGAGGTTAGGATTTAAGATATTGGTTGGAACTTGGAATTTTACCAGTTGATGAATTGACTCTTGCAAGTATTTGTTCCAGTTGAAGTGGCTCATCCCTGACAACAATCATGAGATTATGTGGGACCATAGTATGTGTGCTGATAATAGCAGAGGTGCGGCAGTTAGGGATCTGATTTCTAAAGCTCTGAAGGGTGCACTTCCGCCTGCGCAGCAACAGGTGTACAATTATTTTGTCCTGGCACTATTCTTATTTGACATTTTATCAGCAAGCATCTCCGTAGCTCTTGACAAGTGGACATTTTCATAGAACCTGAACAGGATAAGTAACTAAACATCAGCTAAATGTACATGCTTCTAATCAAGTTATAACGAGGGAAATAGACTGTCTGAAATAGCAGCTTTGCGTATAAGATGGAGAAAATGATTATAATACTGGTATAATGATAGTGTTACTTTTCCCAAGATTAGAGTTTTGCTTATGCATTGCAGAGTAAAATGGTTGATTTAGCACCACAAGTAAGATGCATATTTTTCTATCTATTTTGTTTTTGGTGAGAGGCAGAGGAATACCATATTGGAACCTGAATAAATAATTTGGCATTGACTTTTCTGAAAACTCAAGTAAACTTAATTTACAAGGCGTAAAACAACTGAAACCTGCGTGGACAGTATATTATCTCTGGTTCCTATCAACTGCTATTCGGTGGATAAATTATTATCTTCTGTTCTATGAGCTATGCAATTTTTTTCTGGTGTTATTTGTGGTGGATGACCTTTCTCTTTCTTTGTTTCAGCAATTCTTCAATGAGTTGAACAATGACCCAAAGCTTGTATACCAATGTGGATTGACCCCAAAAAAACTTCCCGTGGGTATCTTACTTAGAAATATTCAATTTTGAATTATAAAGATAATACTGCCATGACTACATGAATTTTATCGTTCTCTAGGAGTTGGTTGAGTTCAATCCTCTAATTGCTGTTGAAGTTCTCATCAAGCTAGAGCATTATTCAGATATTTATGAGTAAGTTTCTTGCTGAGTGCTTCAGTGTCTGCTTTTTATTGGCACATAATCTATATTGTGATCAGAAATACAACTTAATCCCACCATATTCCTTTTCATTAGTAAAGAGTTGCATATATGTTTTTAGTATGCTTGTGTATTCTTTAAACCATACGACTAACAACATCATTATGGATGTATTTATAATTCTAAAGCTTAGAATAAACAGTGAGGAACACATGAAATATACATACTGTTGAAGAGTTGGATTTGAAATGTGGCCATCGGTGGTATTGGGAAATCCCGCTTTGTTTTTTAAGAACAATTCAAATTACCCGAGCTATCATCAAATACGATCAGTTGAAAACTGTCGTAGTCTCGTTGTGGGTATTGACAGCTTATCATTTATACTGATCTTTTCCAAGGCACAACTAGTATTTTCAATTTTTTTGGAGTTGAGTGTCTTTACCATTCTCACCGGTTTTAGAAGCAGTCAAGACGTACACCCACTTGTTTCATATCTACCTTGAACTTATCTCATGGAATTTGACTTTATACTTATGACTTCCTTATTTTGCAAAACAGTTATTATACTGTTCTTGTCAATATGGATATGAGCTTGCACTCTATGGAAGTTGTGAACAGGCTTACCACGGCAGTTGAGCTCCCCAAGCAATATGTACACATGTACATCCGAAACTGTATATCATCATGCGTAAACATCAAGGTCTGCTATTACCTTGCTCATAGCATTTAACCATGTTTCAGCATTGATATCTAAAGTTCATCAAGAGTGTAAAATTTGATCATTTCAGTGTTGGAATAGTGAATACTTAGCCTGTTAAAGAGTTTAATTGTGATGCGCCAGTTCTGCTATACTAGTTTGTCCCCGTACTGGGTGCTAATGAATTACACTTTATCATATGCTGTATAATATGATGTTAACTTTTGAAACTAAATCAATCTGAAAATATGTATTTGTTATACCTGAAGTGATACCTCATGTAATTTAAATGTGGTACATGCGTTTTGTCTATTAATTCAACGAGATTTTATTGGTCGTTTGCCTCATAGAAAGATCTTGCTTTTTGAACCATTCTCATGTGTTTTGTTGCTGACTCTTGTTTCCACTGACTGGTTTCATTAATTTTTCTTGTATCAGGATAAGTACATGCAGAATAGATTGGTGAGACTTGTTTGTGTGTTCTTGCAGAGCCTGATTAGGAATAATTATATTGATGGTGAGTACTTATTTGGTTGTGTATTTGATGAATCAAGTACAAATTTATGGACAGAGTTTCATTTTTCAACTATTCAGTATGCTGTCATCATGGTGCATATATATCGAATATCTCCAACAATTTTGCATTATCATGTTAATTCTGATTTTGATTCCTCACAGTTAAGGAGATTTTCATAGAGGTACAAGCTTTCTGCATAGAATTCTCTCGGATTAGGGAGGCTGCTGGATTATTCAGGCTTCTTAAAACCTTGGAATGAGCAAAAGCTTTTGCTTTCCAATCCCGATGTACTTGCATTGCATGCAGATTAGATTCTTCAGTTTTGCTATCTTATAATGAAATGGGGTTAGTGTTATGCGTGTCTTTGACATGAATCATCAGATATGTTTGGACACTTTGCTAACTGCACAACTAATGCTATGATATATGTTCAGTTCTTTACCAATTATGCTGTACCTGTTCTGAGTAATTTGTGAATGCAGCTAATCTTTCCGTGACGGAAGCAAATATAGGATTGCCTTTTTTACCCCAATTATGTAGCTCAGACAGTTTTTGGTCATTGAGCGTTACAAAGTGTTCGAAGTATATACTGTCAGTGAAAACTGTGGCAAGGTAAACCCATTGTCGCTCGAATCCTACTTTAGTGACCTCTAAAACCAGCAGAACAACACAGTTCGCAAAGCGCCGGAAGAGAGTCGCAAAACGCTGCGTATTGTTACAACAACTTATCGTCAGTGTTCATCGGGGGGAATCGAAAACCTCAGGTAAGCCCTACACCCATGTTGTTTTATCAATCTTCTCTGAGTTCTCTCGTCAAATTTCCCTCCCTGAACCCCCAGTTTCCCTAATCCGTACTCCAACCCGTCGAGTTAAGGCTTTTACCACCAACCAAACCCTAAAGCTCCAAACCTGCGCAATTCAATTCAGAAGCATTTCCGAATTTAAATGCATGGCAACTTGGGAGAGTGAAGTGTGTGAAGACTGAAGTGGAGAGTGATGGAAGTGCGGTTGAGGATGAGGAGTGGAGAGTATAGAGAGCTCCTGATACACCGGTGGCATCCTTTTGTGGGTATGCGTTCTTCTTGATTTTTGACTTGAAGTTTGAAGCTTTTAGATGTTTGGTGTAGGCAGATTGCTTGTGTTGTTACATATCATGAATTTGGGTTGTCTATGTTTGTGTCTTTCCATTTTGAGTTTGAGAATTTATGTACTATTTAGGTTGTGTTATTTCTTCTTTGAATCGTGGTGTTTTTAAAGCTTTTGAAGTGAGCAGCCAAGGAAACTAATTTGTGAGTGCAAGCTTCACTCAGACTGATGTAATATTGTAATTTATTTGTATATCCTTCAACAAAATTTCATATTTTGAGCATCACGTCAAGAAATAGTTTGCAATTTGTTTTTGCAATTTGTTTCACATTTTTCCCAGTGCCTCATGGCTCTTTTGATAGGTCATATCACATTTTTCAAGGCTTCATAATCCCACAATTTGATGCCATTTTCTTCATTTGAAACCTTTTATGCATCGCAATTACTTTCGTTATGTGATGTGGGATGAAAGTTGCTAATTTTTCTTTGAACTGCATTGCAGCTTTGGCTGTTCTCGTTTATGCTTGGAGAACAGTGTTGAGTGTTGTTTGAGCTATCAAACTGGAGAAGGAATCCAGTCGGTCAGTTTCAAATCCTTGTTTATGTCTTGAAACTTTTCCTAGCTCTCATTTTCCATTTCATTGGGGAGCCAATTACCCTCTTGGTATGATGTTCAGAAAATATGCTTTATGCTGTTCGAGCTTTTTACTCCGGTGTAGTAGCATATGCTCCCCGTTTCAGAACTTGCAGTTATAATCATGTTCTCGTCATTCACTTTGGCAGTCGCCGAGGCTATTGTCCCAGATGCCATTAAGGGCCAGTAGCTTCTTCTGATAATATCCTGCTGTATTGGATACTTTGCTAAAAAGGGGATTCATATGAGAGCCGTTTTTTATGGACTCTTCTTGTACCATCTACAGATTGTCTCGGTACATACAAAAAAGACATTTCTGCTGTGTTGCCTGCTGTAACTATCATGGTCGCTAAAAAAAGGCAGACGCTCGAGTTTCAGTTGTCAATGCAGCAGTTTGTCCTCTGCCGTTACTTGGAGTTGCTTTGGCCATTGGCACTCGACTTGAAGTAAATGATCATTTAACGTGGATGACAGTTTGAATTCGCCTTATGGTATCAGCAACTGTTGCCGACATAACTTGTTGTATTATCGTAGATTATTCTATTTACCATGAAATAACTTTGGTTACAAATTTCAAATCCCTTTGCCATTGAATTTTTTGGTTATATGTCTGTCTAATTTCTATTAATTTGTTTGTTCCATTAATTTCCCTTACAAAGTAGGAAAAGTTGTAACCTAAGTTCCTTCATTTGAAAGTTGTGCTCTCTCGTATGGACTTAGAGGCATGGAAATCATTTTGGTGAGTCTTTAGCAGTCTTAAAGCTTTTATTTTCACCCAATGTTGTAAGAGTTCATTGTTGTTGTTGTTGGGCAGGATTCATATGAAGACTCCTGAGCTGCTTCGACCTCCTTGTAATGTACATGGAGGATAGCCTTCATACACTCAACAAAGTGCTCTTCTCAAGTGCAAATGGTAACATATAATCATCCTAAGCTGGTGTACTCTTTCAAACTTCAATGTGGCTCCGAGATATGAGTGTACCCCCTTATATATGGCATTTAAATGGATCGAGAAGGTGGCTACTCTCTTTATTTCATGTCAGACACTCCCATCAATGTTAACGACAACCAGAAATTGAAAGCACGCGGATGGCATTAATATCAGCATTGAGAGCTGACTTGAATGATGAGTACAGTACACATTCATTGTGGAAAAATCCAAGACAAGGGGAGGAGATGTAACAGGGTAAAAATTTAACAAGCATCATCTTTCAACGCTCAACAATTGCATTTCTTTAAGGAATGGAGACAGTGATGTTAATGGTCTTATCATCATCATTGAGCGGGGACATGTTTACCATGACGAGTCCCTCTTTGTCGTGCAGGCCGATCCAATAAGTGCCTTGGACTGGCTTATGTCCTTCCCAAAAGATGGCCTCGGTGAAAATTCTGTCATCTAGTTTTATCTCATTCAGCTTGAGTTGTGAATTTACCGGATGCTGAAAAGGGAATTCTTTTTCCGCACCCTTTTCGACCGTTATGTGGTTTGTCTTGGAATTTTTTGCAAACAAGGTGAAGTCTAAGTACAAAGTTGCGCCAATCTTCTGTTCTGCATCTCTGATGCATGATGATGCGAGTATTGTATAATCTTGCTTGTCTGAATACTCGCCATTGACTTGGTAGAGAAGCGTTTGGCCGCGGTGTTTGCGCCTAATTTTATTGGGGACTGGGAAAGACTTGATGGCTTTGTGCTTAGGGAGGTAGAAGGGTGGAGGTTTATTCTTGACAAAAATGTCCAAGTGAGTATTGGTCAAGTGTTCCAGGAATCCGGACAGAGTCGATGAATCTCCTAGCAATACACTGAGACTCATTCCTATTGAGTATCCCCCGCACTCAAAATCAGTAACCTAAAAGTGGAAAGATTCCTCAGTCAGATGCAGAGAGTGTTGATTTGATATTCAATATATGCACATTTAAATGTTGATACCTGGATGTAAGACCAATGGACAGAACTGCGGATCAAGCTCCTTCAGATCCTCCCAGTAAACAAGCTCACTTTCCGCCTCCTCCCTATTCGCCCTCCCAAGAAACTCATCCATGCTCGATGGATATTTAGCCTCCACTAGCCTCAACCCGCTATCAGTGGACACCATCACCAACTCTCTCTCTCCCCATCCGCAGCCTCATCCCACTTGACTCGTCCAGTAAACATAGGGTACTTTAACAAAGCTCTACCAAGCGACTCCTTAAGCCTTCCAATCATGACCCAAGCCGAATCCTCAGCGCTTGCCTTCTTGTAATACAACAGCATCTGATGACATTGTTGAAATGCAACGCCCTTAACGCTCTCAGGCTCATTGAGCACCACCTTTTGGGTCAGCGGCTGCTCTGTCGGCTTCATGGACACCACAGTTTGTATAGCCTCGATTTGTGCACGGGCTGTCAAGACTTCAGATCTTTCCTGGTTTGCCATTGTTTCAAGAAAAACCAGAGCGCGGATTTTTTATCCAAATGGGACAAATACAGGAAGGCTTTCTGCTCTATACCAACTACATTGACGAGTAACTTCAACTCGCATATATATATAGAGTTTGTATCATGTGGAACTCCTCATTTTCATGGATCCATGGATTTCTCTTTGCAGCCGTTGATTGTATTTTCTGTTTGCATTTTGGACGCACCAGATTGTGCCAGCGCATTAATGAGCATGTGAAACTCACGTGTGCATTTGTCATGTGCAACTCACGTGTGCATTTCAAAAATGCAAACACGTGGCACAATCTGGTGCGTCCAAAATGCAAACAGAAAATGCAATCAACGGCTGCAAAGGGGATCGATGAATCCATAAAAAAGGAGATTCCACATGATACAATTTTTATATATATATGGAAAGGTCCCAACTAACTCATTGATGAATTCCTGGACCATAATATTCAAACCTACACGTAAGCTTCATGACGAGAAGAGACTAGAACCTCTAACATATTGGTCTAGCAGGATTCTTCCGATCGCAAAGGTCCATTCTGGTTAGTTATACTTCTATCCATGTCTTAATGTCATTTTTAGCCAAGTGCGACAGTTTCTAAATCTATATGCCGACACATGGAAATACTTTTGCATGGTTGTTTTGGTCTGAAAAATGTTTTCTTTCTGTATTGAAACTTCCATTTAAAATATTAAACAGTATGCCTTTCATTCAAAATTATGCCTAGATGCTGCTGAACCTGCTTAAAATTCTCTGAAATTTATTTCGCATAGATACAACGTTTTTGCTGCAGTTTTCGAGCCATGAAATTCTGAGGTATAGACTCTATTAGTTGTTGGTTAATATCATTAAGTACATTGCTTCCTGCTCAAATTGTGAGCCACTTATTTTTTTCAGTTAAGAAGTTTCAGACATACATGAATTATGATGAGATCTTGATCATGGGCTGCTGGTTGAAACTTAATGTTCAATCATTTATTAGGAACTTAAAGTCAGCTAATCTCCTCATCTCCCAACTGATAGAAGTTAATGTGAAGGCTACGTTTTAATCTATGATTTTACTCTTTACTTAATCTTGAACTGGTTAACATGTAATTTCTTATAAACTTATGAATCTTTTACTTGTTTTGTCTTTCTATATTTGGATAATAAATGGCTAATTTTCATTTCTGTTTCTAGGCAATATTTTAAAGGCCCCATCTCGCTGCTGGCTGCTCTTGATCCATAGCTCATTTGTTGGTACAAGTTCAAACAGGCTGGCCTTGTCGATGAAGGCTACTTGCCCTGGATCATAGCTCTCATAAATATATTAACTACATTCTCAACAATTTGGTTATGGTTTAGACAATCAAAAGGATGCACATGCCGATGGAAAGAGACCATGGATTCAGTACATAATGATGGGCTAATGCTCAAGTACCAGAAAACAGATATATAATCATTTTCCATGGGGAATGTTGATGATAATGTCAACTGTACCAACTCGAGATGAATTCACAATGACAAGTCCCTCATGCTCTTTCAACCCGATCCAATAAGCAACACTGGTAGGCTTATGGGTTTCCCAAAATGCTATATCTTCAAAATGTGACCTCGCACCATTCAGTAGACATCAGCTCGGGACTGCTCAAACTTACAAGTGGAGAAACTAGTCCTTTTAGACCCAACTTCAACTTTTAAGTCACTCATCTTGTGACCTCTGACAAACAGCGCAAAGTCCAAATCTATATTGATACCAAGTTTATGTTCCGCGTCTTTGATGCAATCCAATGCAAGTTGCTTCAATATTGCAGTTTCATCTTTCTTTTCCAAATTTGGAACGTTGCTTACATTGTAGAGAAGGATTTGGCTGACATGGTTAGGATGGGTAATGCTGGTTGGGACCGGGAAGGACTTATGTGTCTTGAGCTTGGGAAGGTAGAAAACCGGAGCTTTGTTCTGCTGAAACATGTCCTTATGGAGCTTTGCTGACTGCTTGAGGAAGCTAGTAAACTCCAATGTGTCTCCCAACACAATGCTTAAACTGAATCCAATGGAGTATCCACCACACTGGAAATTTGTGACCTGGAAAAATACACTTACAGGGTTGAAAGTACCAAAAATTATGCAAAAAAGAAAAGGAAAGAAACAGAAAAAGAGAGGTTTGTACCTGAACGTAAGAAAGCGGACAAAACTGAGGATCTTCCTCGTTAAGTTCCTCCCAAAAGACAAGCTCCTTTTCAGCTTGTTCCCTATCCTTCATCTGAAGAAACTCATCCAAGCTTAATGCCATTTTAGCCTCAACAAGTCTCATCCCACTGTCATTTGATACAAGCTCAAGTTCTCTATTTCCACTAGAGTTATCAACATCATTACTTGCCCACCGAAGCCGTCCAGCAATCATGGGGTAATCCAGCAATGAGCGACCAACAGACTCCTTAAGCCTTCCCGCTACGATCCAGCCTGAATCCTCTTCTGATGCTTTTTTGTAGTACAGCAAACTATGATGACAACTTTGAAATATTCCTAATGTTTGAGGATGTTTTAGTACCACTTTTCGAGTTTGCCTCGGGTCGGTTGGCTTTAGCGGCATTACGCTTTGGATGCCTTCGACTTGGACCTTAGCCGGAGTAGTCACTGAGGTGATGGTGTTAGTCATTTTCCTCTTCTTGATGGTAAAGTTGTAGGAAGTGTGAACAAAGTGCAAAATATGGATTTTTCTGTGCTGTATATGGTCTATTTATAGATATGTTACATAGTGCGGTTCGTTTGCGAACTCATGCACATTTTGACCAAATTTTTTGTCTATTTGCATTTTCCAATTGAACTATATGCACATTTTGACTTGCTAATGTGCACTTTGACTTCGCGCAAAAAGACAAAAAAAGAGGTAATTGTGGACCGTTGGATCACCTCGATCCAATGGTAATTTACCTGGGTCGCAGGTTCGTAATTGACCCCCTGGGTCGCAAATGAACCCGCCTCTATGTTACATAGGCAGCAAATATCTCATTAATGTCATTTCTTTTGACTTTTATAAAAATATCAATTAAATTCAGTTCATTGCAGTATGTTCATTTTGCAGATGTTGCTAAATTGGTCGATAAACTTCTACTCCTTATTTATATAATTTTATGACGATAAAAATAAGAAAAATAAGCATGTTTTAATTTACGAAAATACCCCTCGATATGTATCGAAATTGTCTTTTATGTGTCTGGGTCCGGGCATTAGACAATTCTCAAAATAAAAAGAGTACTTAATGGGAAAGTGTTATCATGAATTTCGTGTTGGATCGTTGGTTGTTGATCCACATCACATGCTGACACATTTGGGTGTAAACTCCATCATTGAATTGTCATTTGCTAACCTAAAGTAGCAACGAATCTCATTCATGTGGGGGGAACAACTCCATACCTAACGCAGTAAATTACATCAAATTATTCATAAAATTATCATTCATTTATTATCACGAATTAATATTGAATTATGAACTCATTACTTTACATGAACTAGTAAAATAATAAGTGAGTTTGTACTCACTAATTAATCATGATAATATCTCTACTATTAAGAATCCCAGAGTTGTGTTTAACAGTTACCGGGATTTTAGGCACTAGAACCATTTAAAAGGGTGGTTTTTTAAAAACTGATCCCTTATCCTTAATTTTTTTCCATTTAGAAACGGTTTGTGATTCAAGTGGTTTGTTAAAAATTGATCCCTTATCCTTAATTTTTTTCTATGTATAAACGGTTTGTGATTCAACTCCCATATAAACCAGCGTTAATTATTTAATTTGTGCTTCTATCCATCAAGATACAACCGGTGGTCAATAACAACGGAAATTAAGAGATGGGGTGTCTGAAGGTTTCTTTGATGGAATTAGGGAAGAGAGTTGGGAATAGTAAGATGACCATGTCTTTGTGAAGACCATGTTTTCAAGAGGCTGGTTAGTGTTTCCTTTTAAAGGGAATAATGCTTTCTTAGAGAGATTAGGCTACATACAACTATTGTCCTTGAAGCGAAGCACTTATATCACTGATATTACCATTATATTATTTTTTTTGTCTCATATTGGAATTTTATACATTGAATGAATAATTATTTCATTTGACTATATTATGAAATTAAAATTACATGCACATATGTGCAGAAGCACTAGTTTTATTTATTACTCGTGCTTGCAGTTAAACAATATTTTCCGCATTGCTTGCTGATCAGTTTATCTCAGATTTGTTTAGCCAACTTTGTATGTTACTTCACTCAAAGTTGATAGCCATTAATATTTCAGACCTAAATTGAATCTGGATTGACTTTCTCCGAAGAAGTTGAAAATCAATCAATTATGAGTAGAGTTGTTGTTTGGTGAGTTAACGTGTAAGAAATCCCCAATGTTTCCGGCCACCTCATCATTTTGAGGAATCGAATCCGAATTGGTTTCAGTAACGACACTTTGAGCTCCGCCTTTTACCAATTGAGCTAACCGATAATTAATCATATCTAACAGTGGTGTTATGGCTCCATTCATTTTTCAATAAATGTGAAATTGTTTACTTAAAACGACATCGTAGAGAATGAATATTGGCTAAAGCTTACGGGGCCACTTCATCGGCCTTTTTCTTGGATCCAGTTTGAGGCCCAACCTCTTTAGCTACAACGACGATTAAAATAAATAAAGATATTCAAAAAGTACATTTTTAGAAAAGAGCTGATCTAGGGTTTGTTTGTGAGTACAGATTTCTGACTGAGTTCGAATCGAGCTTCGATTTGAAGAGATTGTTTTTGGTTGCTCATTGTATTTGCTCAGATCGTTGTGAATTTTGATGGCCAATGGTCATTTGGTCTCCGTCCATTCTGATGATCTCAGATTTCACGGTATGATTTCTGTAACGAAAACATAGATTTAGATCCAAAGCTGCATTTAGTTTGTGCGAAAAAACAAATGAATTTGGGATGCTTAAACTTTCTAGAAAAACGAATTAGTTTCGACTCGCTGCAAATAATTGTAATCAATGCCTACATCTCATTTTGACAGATACAAAATGATTATTTTGTAAAACATGACTTATGAGACTTGAAATGGTGAATATGAAGAGCTTTAAAGAATAACTGGCGTGTGTTTGTTACTTGTATGCGTATCTTTGATCAGTTGAGCTGGACAGACAGAGTTCTTGCGACCTATATATTGTGAACAACTCTGAGAATTACGTAGCAATTAAGGTATTGTTGTTTACATTGGTTAAGTGTTTGATGTTGCAAATGCTTATTTCTGTTGTCGTGGTTTTTAGTGAGATTAGATGAATTTATATTCTGAGTTGTTTTGTAATAGGTGAAAACCACCACGCCCAAAAAGTCCTTTGTCAGGCCTAACATTGGCATTATCCGACCCCATGATTCTTGCCTGATCAAAGGTACATTTATTAACGTCATTTTTTAACTTTTTTGTTTTTCTGGACAATATTTTTGAAAGAAGTTAGATTTGATTATGTTGATAATGTAGCGCGGTGGTAATATTGTTTTCCTTTATAAAATATTGGCCGCTGGGTGGCACTAGCTACAGCAATAGAATTTTGTTTGATCCACGAGTTAGATTGTTGTTCCTTTCTAAGGTGATTTTGGTCACCTGACGTGAATTATTAGACGTTATATATTTTGCTTGCATTCAATTCTTGTTGACCGCCATTAACAAAATATTATGTAGGAGTGTCTCGGTCTTAGTTATTTATCTGAATATTTAATAGATGTTGTACTATAGTTACTCTTCAAGCTCAGATGCCCACCAGATATGCAATGCAAAGATAAATTTCTTCCGCAGTTGAGGAACTTATGCCAGAAAAAATAAGCAAGCAACACACTGGTGTACTTACCTTCAAATTTTAAATGACCTGCTTCAATGGAAAAAATCTCTTTTTCCTACATTCCATCATTTTGATCTACATTATACCCTGTTTTCTGCATTTAATTTAACAAAGATAGTGGGAGGACGTTGGAAGAATGCAAGTTGAAGGCAGTGTTTCTCTGCTGAAGGGTATAGTGCAAGTTCAGCTGATGAAGCATAAGAGTTATCTAGTTCTAGACTGAATACCGAAATCATCAGTTAGCTCTCTCAGTGCCATAGTTGTATTGGCGCTTAACTACTAATCATTGACATGCTTATTGGCTTTCATTATTTCTTATATTAATCATTAGGTTTAAGTGTTGATTTCATTTCAGTTCCATTAGTATGAGGTACTGATACATTTTTGTTTATTTTTTAGTTCTCATTGATGGAAACTAGTTTAAGTTTTTCAACGACCTCTTTATCAACAGGCTGTGTGGTGCCTAGTAAACGAAAGAGATGCAGTTATCCGGGAAACACAACATCTGCAACAAGAGCTGGTAAACATATCTCAATTTTAACACATTGTTTTGGTGCTATCATATTCTTTTGTTTTCCCTTTCAGTTGTATTTTTCTTTCAGACATTACCTCCATATGATTGGGCATACACCAATGAAAAATACACTTTTGTGTACACCCTTTTACTTAGAGCAATGTACAGCTTCCATTTCTGGCTCCAGCTTCTGAACTTTTGTATACAAATGTACTTCTGAGCAACTTTTTCAGCTGAATCATCTACAACTTCCCTCGCAGCCTTTCTATAGCGATTGTCATTACATAAGCGAATGATCTGCTCAATAAATACAATACAATGTAATAGTAAAAACTTCAAAACCTTGTCAACATCCTGTTTTTAGGAACATAGTATCAAACTTTACGTGGAATTTTTTTAAATTTTTTGGTAAATTCCAGTGTATTTGAATTTTGAATCAATTAAGTAAACAATATAATGCAATATAATTATTTAATTAAATAAATGGAAATTCCAGTTTCCAAGCCAACCTCACATCACAATATCACTAACTACTCCACCGAATTCCATAGAGCACAAATCTAGAGAGAGAAAGAGAGGTGGCGGTGTTGTTCATCCAATTCCGACCTCGCCGATCTTCAATCCATCCACTTTCAATTCATCTGCTGTTTCTTGGGTTATTTTTTGCATGCGGAATTAGGGATTTGAAGATTTGAGGGTTTGTTTATCAGCGTGCGATGTATAAGAGCCGAAGCGGCGATCGGAAGCGGATCGATGATTTGTTAGACAAGCAATTGGCGTCTACTTCTAAGGGTTTTGGCGTTGCTGATAAGGATAAGGAAAGGTCTTCGGTCAGGAGATTATGATGGGGAAGAATAAGGCTGCCTTGGATCGGATGGACTCGCCGTTGAAAAATAATAATGGTGATTTTTTTATTATACGTGAAGATTTAGATTTTTTTCCATTGGCATGTGGGTGATTTGTTGTTGGCTTGTTTGTGTAGTTTTATTTGATGTGTTTGCATAGAAAATTTGAAGTTATTAGGTTAAGTTTCAGCTCAACATTCTTTCATATACTTTGGTTAAACACTTGAATCAAAAAGTATTTTAAAAGACAGCTGATGTTGTTAGCTTCTTTAGTAGTAGTGAAGTTGGAGTTTCTAGTCCCAGCTGCATTCATTATTCAATTAAAGTTTAGTTTAGTTTTTCAGGTCATTCAACTGGTTTTGTTTCAGTTTTGGGCAAAAACCCTGAGTCTCATTGTGTCTGAAGTGCTTGGATTTTTATGGATTCACTGTGTTTAGTGATCTATAAGATTGCACAATTTGGCATCTGGGGAGCTTGTGACTTTATCTGTCATTGATAACTAAGCTAAAGTTGGGTTATAGGCTGTGAAAGACCGATAAGTCATATAGAATAAATGAATAATGGAATGTGCTGTGGATTTACGAGACTAGTGTTTGACAATATGGGGTTACCTTGGAGTCATTAAGGAAGCGGATGTATTGTGTATATGGGGGTACCACCGAATACGTTGCTGTAATTGTGTGCAGTTTGGTTTCACTGAATTTTCGGAGTTTTTTTCTCTTTTTTGTGGTCTAGAAAATAATTGCTACAAATTTTTGCATTGCTTTCACTTGTCTTTAAAGGTATTGCACGAAATTCCTTGTTGTAGTTGTATGTACATTGGTACTGGATACAGTCTTGTAGTTGTGTGCACCTCCAGTCCAGTTTATGAAAATGCTCGAAGATTGTGTACTTGTGTTCACTTTATAGTTTTTAGTGTTCTAGGAAAATATTTGCTTCGTATTTTTTGAATTGGTGTTACTTACCTTAATGGACACTTCTTGTTGGAGATGTGTTCATATGCATCAATTACATTGTTGTAGTTGTGTGCTCCTTCAGTTTAAGAACAACTCGAAGTTATGTTCTCTTTTTAGCTTCCAAGTAGTTGAACAAAATTTGTTTTGCTACATCTTTATGTCGTTCCATCTACCGATTATGCAATGCGACACACATTTTAATTTATACATTGTTGTTTTTGTTGAATGTTGTAAGATCTTTATAGCATTGATAACGAAAAATCTTTTCATGTTGCTATTGTTTCTGTTTTGTTCTTCTAAGATTGTGCCTCAGGGAACAGATCTGGTATTCTGGTGCAGTGCAGCTATTTGCTGAGAATGCGCTGCACCGCATCTGAGTCCCTGCCACAATGTTGAGTATTTTACTGATTTATTGTTCTCTTGTCTCCTGCAGAAGTATCTGATACCGACAGCGAAGGGTCTGATGTTAGTGGGTCAGAGGCAGAAGACATATCGTGGATCTCATGGTTTTGCAACTTACGGGGCAATGAGTTCTTTTGTGAAGTTGACGAGGATTACATTCAAGATGATTTTAACTTATGCGGCCTAAGCAGTCAAGTTCCCTACTATGAGTATGCACTAGACATGATTTTGGATATTGATTCTTCTAATGGTAAGAAACACTCACTGTAGCTTCAAATTTCGCACCCAAATACAAAATGTCTATATCTAGTAACTGAAATAAAGTGTACGTTAAACTCCATGTGACATGCATGCTCACCAAAGCACGGCTGTGTCAGTTGTGGCCTCATATCAACTATAAACACCATCTAGGTCAAGTTCTTTAGTATTTTATTACATTAAGCTTGTTTTCATATACATTTAAATGTGATTTGGTGCTACTGGTTACTTCATAAAGTTATGTACTTTAAATTCATAACTCGGTGCTAATCTTCTGTGGCCTCTGACTACGTCCACGTTGGCCAACTGTTAGTGGTAGGTAGTGTTGTTTCACTATAACAGGAGAATATGAATAATCAACTGACACTGGTGCGACTTTCAGGTGACATGTTTACTGAAGAGCAGAATGAATTAGTTGAATCGGCTGCAGAGATGCTATATGGTTTAATACATGCGCGTTATATATTGACCAGCAAGGGATTGAATGCTATGGTACATTCATATTTATTTTGTCACGTTTCTAATATGATTTCAGCATGTAGAGTTATTTTAAGGGTTTTCAAATCTGTGCAGCTTGAGAAGTACAAAAGTTATGATTTCGGAAGATGCCCTAGAGTGTACTGTGCTGGACAGCCCTGCCTTCCTGTTGGTCAGATAGACATTCCCAGATCAAGTACTGTTAAAATTTACTGCCCAAAATGTGAAGACGTGTACTACCCTCGTTCCAAGTATCAAGGTAGCAGCATTCGTTATCATATATTCCACTTGATCTTGGCTAAACCTTGCAGTAAGTTGCGTGCATCAAGTGTTAGCAGCCTAAGTTCCAACGTTTATTTGCAGATATTGATGGGGCGTATTTTGGGACTACATTTCCACACCTCTTCTACATGACGTATGGGCACTTGAAACCGCAAAAGCCATCGCAGTCCTACATTGCAAGGATCTTCGGATTCAAGGTCCACAAGCCATGAGCGGGAAGTATTTCACATTCGTGTATGTGGTCACTTATTGAATATTTTTTGTTAACTGAGGCATTTTGTTGAGGACTCTATTGGTAATTAAATACTTGTTCATGGCTTTTATTTCACAGCGTTTGAGAGAAAGAACAACTCCCACTGAAGTGGAAGATTTAGTTTCCAGCTCTTCAATTCTACGTACAATTTTGTTACCCTGTCAGTTGGTCAGTGAAGCCACTATTTCTGCACATTAGGTTGTCGACACAGTGTGTAGACATAAGTTGAATGTAACTTTTATGGGATGACTAAATGCGGCATTCATTATACGCTTGTCATCAAGTGTCTAAGGAAACGTAGAGGAGAATGTAAGATAGAAGCTACCTACTTATTTCATCAAGTACTTGTTTTTTAATTTGATTTTTTTTTATATTTTGATTCTGAGGTAATAATAAATGGCCTCATAATCAGATCCTTAACACGCATATCCAATTTACGAATTCAAAAAACTTGACATCATTTCCAGACTCCATTGCCGCATTCGGAATTTCACCTTCTTGAAAATGTTGTCCATTTGAAACACATCAAAATCTCCTTCCTTCCTTTACATAAGTTTCTGATCTGCCACCATTACCCTGCGCGTTTCGATTTGTGGCGGATCGGATCGGATCGGATCGGATCTTAAAACTAATCTATTTTTCTCTTCTTAAAAAATGGCTTCATCTTTATCGCATATCAGCGAGGAGCTTGCAGAAATCGATGGCCAGATCGGAGACATTTTCCGTGCCCTATCGTACCTCTCATTCCATATCTTGTTCAGCTGCATTTTTAATTTTTGTATGTATTCTTTTTTTAACTTTGGTTGTTGTGCAGAAATGGATTTCAGAAACTTGAGAAGATTAAAGATGCTAACAGGCAAAGCAGGCAGCTTGAAGAGCTTACTGATAAAATGAGGGACTGTAAGAGGTACTGTTAACCTCTCATCTCCTAATATGTCAATGATTTGATGTGATGTGAAATTGGTTATCGTGGTGTTGGGCAGGCTTATAAAGGACTTTGATAGGGAGGTAAAGGAAATAGAGGGACACAATGACTCCGCTACTAATAAGATGCTCAGTGAGAAAAAACAGTCATTGGTAAACTTGTTCAACATATGCTTGCTTTTGTCACTGTTTTGTTAATTTGTTATTGGTTCGAATCTAAAGTTGAGCTTTTGTTGGCTCGCAGATCAAAGAGTTGAATTCTTATGTGGCTCTCAAGAAACAGTAAGTTTCACTTACGATTATTAGCCAGATTAAACCTACCTTTTTGGATATACATGCAATATAATGGAGAAGTTATCTTTAGAGAATGCTAAGTCTGATTACTAATTTTATCCAAAGTACCATGTGTCAGCGCCTCACTTAGAATCGGTATTACTGTTGCAATCACCTCTTTGCAATCATATGCTTTTGCTAAGGGATAGTTTTATCCTTTATTTCTTGAGTTAGGTGGTCTGTAGACTCTGTACTAAAGTCAAAAAAAATATGAATTTTGTGCAATAATATCCATGAGTGCCATTGGATTCATTCCTCTTTTATATATTACAGACACGCAGCCAGCCTCGAAAACAACAAGCGAGTTGATCTCTTTCGAGGGCCCAAGTGAAGGTTACGGAGAGGATAATGGTTTGCTAGCCTCAGTAAGTTGTTATTTGATTACATTCAAGTGACAGCTTTCTATTTGGCAGATACAAACTTCTTAATATATACTGACGTGGGCATAGTTTCACAAGCATTTATCCAAATTGCACAAAGTTGTATGCTCTTTGCACGATATATTCTGCTATTTGGCAGTTTGTGCTGCCAACCTTCGAAACTTGATGATGCTTCTTGCTGCATTTGTCCCATTCAGGAATCAATATTTTCACCTATTTACTTTCAAATTCAACGGTTTTCTTAACAAATTGCGGTTTTGAACTATTATGGAGTTTAGATTTTCACGTCAATGATTGCTGGTATTTGAAATTTGTACTGATCCAAATAAATCTTTTTGACTTTTTGTAGCGATGACAAATCAGCAGTTGATCAGTCGAGGTAATGAGATGATGGATGACACAGATCAAGCAATTGATAGAGCCAAGAAGGTTAGGATGCCTAACATTAAGTTTACACAAGTTACCTTAATTTATTTATCAATTTGCACAATTTCATGTGTTACCTATCAGTTACACTCTCTATTTCAAATAAATGCAAAATATCATAGATAGATATCTAAGCATCCAGAGGACATGGGCATCCAAATTATGATAAATGTTGTTGTAACTCTCTTAAAAGCCTGATTGCTAAGATCAGAAATTGATTGCTCTGAGAGATTTATGTATGGGCTGTTGAGTTTGGCAAAGTTACTGAAATTTTTCAAGTCACTTGATGATATAACTGTTTTAGTTCTTGACTGTAGATAGCATGGGTCGTAGGAAATGTAGTCTATAATGTACCTCAGTCATTTTATCAAATATGTAAACTATGTTTAATCCTCTGGACATTTAAATGTGTTTGTAAACTGCAATACTGCTTATGTGTTGTCTTTGTTGATTTCATATTTACTTTTTCATATCAGGTCGTTCAAGATACTGTCGCTGTTGGTACAGAAACTGCAGCAGCTCTGAAAGCACAGGTTTGTATTGTTAATCGTCTTACACTGCTTTAGATCTCTGCATGAAAGGTTTTGTTCTATATATACCTTGATATTGATTCTTCAAGTTTGCTTGAATATGCACGTATATTACTGTCACGACCCAAACTAAGGATCGAGACCGGCGCTCAACAAATATGCTAAGCAAGCCTCTTATTCAATTAATGACAAAAATATTCTAAACAGCGGAAATTTAAATAAAATGACAAATGTCCAATATCAAATACAACGGAGCGTCTAAAGAAAACAACAGGAATGAAATAAATGTATTTAGCTGAACTAGTTGGATGGCACCGTACTGAGAACAACTGGCTAGGTAGCGTAGACAACTGGTGTGACTCTCAACCACCGGCTCACTTATCTGTAAAAATATTAAAATAATAACGGGTGAGTCGAATTGACTCAGTGAATAAATAACACGTCTGTTAGGGTACTTTATACCTTTATAAATTTTATATCCATATTCGTATCCATTTATATACGCATAAATAAATAAATATATATATACCAGATAAATCAAATATAACCATGATGGGCAATTAGTACTGCCAGTGATATAACCATGATGGGCAGTTAGTACTGCCAGTGATACAGCCGTGATGGGCAGTCGTCACTGCCAATAACCGTGATGGGCAGTCGTCACTGCCAGTCCGGACCCCATATATAATACCGTGAATGTAATAATGCATAACTCTTATAAATAATAATAGCCAAATATTTTATAATACATATGTCAACGTACGTAGTCACCTTTACCAGATGAGAAAGGGGATCTATAAACTTTTTCGTACTATGTTACTATCCACATAAATATACGTATAATTTAAACATGCTATTTACTCACCAAACTTCTAAATTTTTATCTTGTATTTGAATCCCCACTCGATTTTGCAAAGTCTCAGTCAGTCAACACACCTATAGTAGGGACACATAAATTACTGTGAATGCTCCCGATTATACATAAAACTTAAACTTTCTTATGATTTACTATGTCACCCTAATCCAGGGACATGTTAAATTACCTCCTTCCACGCAACGATTATTCAATAATTGAACTCTAATCCAACAATTTTCATCCAATCCAGATCCTTAGTTTAACTCGACTCACCAATTGCAATTCTCTGCAACATAACCCTTCTTTGGTGTCAAAATATCCATTTTACACCTCATCCCTACTAACAGTTGTATGTAACTTATTGTGCATGTTTACCTTTGTCTGATGCCTATCCTCAACTTGATGTCACTGCTCCACTTATTTGTGTGTGATTGTTCTTGACTGCAAGATGAAGGCCACGCCACGTTAACTCAATTCGATTATAATATAAAATCTCATATGCAGTTGAGATTTGATGGGAAGACGTGGCTCAATATCTTTTAGTCTACACGACTAATTCCTTAGATTTATCTATTGATTATTATTTTTACTTTTATTTTCAAATTTAAACCTCATTTACGTTCTATATTTACTAAAAATCAAAATTTGGATATAATATTTCTACCCTCCAAAAAAATTCGTCCTCGAATTTAAACTAATGTACCTTAATTTTCAGAGAAAAGATGAGGATATCTTTCTTGCATGTCCCTCTCAGATTCCCATGTAGCTTCTCCTTGCTTATGATTTTTCTACATCACTTTGACTAATGGTACTTCTTTATTGCGTAGCTTCCTTATTTGACTATCAAGAATAGCAACAGGTAGCTCCTCAAAAGCTAACTGATCATCAATCTGAAGCTTTTCGTGTTCCAAGATATGGTTGGGATCTGAGACATACTTTCGTAGCATCGAAACATGAAACACTGGATGAATATTACTCAACCCTGGAGGTAGCGCGAGTCTGTAAGCAACTTTCCCAATACGTTCTAGAATTTCGAAAGGGCCAATAAAACGAGGACTGAGCTTTCCCTTCTTTCCGAATCTCACAACACCTTTCATAGGTGAGACTCTCAAGAAAACATGATCTCCAACAGTGAATTCCAACTCTCTACGTTTCGGATCTGCGTAAGATTTTTGGCGACTCTGCGCAGCTAACAATCTCTCCTTTATCTTTCGAACATTTTCATTCGCTTCTTGCACTAAGTCAGGACCCACTAATTTGCTCTCGCGCAACTCAAACCATCCGACTGGTGATCTGCATCTCCTACCATACAAAGCCTCAAATGGAGCCATCTGAATACTGGAATGATAACTGTTGTTGTATGCAAACTCCATCAAAGGTGTGTATCGATCCCAACTGCCTTTAAAATCCATGACACAAGCTCTCAACATATCTTCCAAGGTCTGAATCGTCCTTTCGGACTGTCCATCTGTCTGAGGGTGAAATGCAGTACTCATATGCAACTTCGTTCCCAAAGCTTCCTGCATTGATCTCCAAAATCTAGAAGTAAACTGCGATCCTCGATCTGAAATAATAGATACCGGTACTCCATGAAGACGCACAATCTCATCAATGTAAACACGCGCATACTGCTCTGAAGAATAACTAGTCTTTACCGGATAAAGTGTGCTGACTTGGTGAATCTGTCCACTATCACCCATATAGAGTCAAAACCCTTGCTAGTACGTGGAAGACCAGTAACAAAGTCCATAGTGATGCGCTCCCACTTCCACTCAGGAATCTCAATACTCTGAAGTAATCCAGCAGGTCTCTGATGTTCTGCTTTCACCTGCTGACAGGTCAAACATCTCGCAACAAAACTAACAATGTCCTTCTTCATACCACCCCACCAGTAAAGCTGACGAAGATCTCTATACATCTTATTTGCACCGGGATGCATGGCATAAGGTGTACAATGTGCTTCCCTCAAAATCTCTACACGCAGTCCCTCAACCTTAGGTACACATAATCGATCTTGAAATCGAAGAGCACCATCATCACTGATCTGAAATTCTCTATGCTTCCCTTCTCTAACTTCTGAAATCAACTGACTCATTTTCGAGTCCTTGCTCTGAGCTTCTGTAATCTTTGAATTCAATGTAGATGCAATCTGAATATGTGCATAAAAGCCTCTCTCTCGTAACTCCAAGGAGACTCCTTTGTTGCGCAGCTCAGACAACTCCTTAACCAACCCTCTCCTTTCCAAAGATATATGTGCCAAGCTGCCCATGGACTTTCGACTGAGAGCATCAGCAACAACATTAGCTTTTCCGGATGATAAGAGATAGTGAAATCATAGTCACTTAATAACTCAATCCATCTGCGCTGTCTAAGATTAAGGTCTTTCTGACTGAAGATATACTTTAGACTCTTGTGATCTGTGAACACCTCAAATGACTCTCCATATAAGTAATGTCTCCACATCTTCAATGCAAAAACAACAGCTGCGAGCTCAAGATCGTGCGTAGGATAATTACTCTCATGCTTTTTCAACTGACGAGATGCGTACGAAATAACACGACCATGCTGCATCAAAACACATCCCAGTCCTACTCTCGAAGCATCACAATAAACTGTAAATCCTCCGGTTCCGGAAGGAATAGCAAGAATAGGTGATGTCGTTAGAGCTTCTTTCAATCTCTGAAAACTCTCTTCACACTCTGCAGACCAATCAAACTTTACCCCTTTCTGAGTAAGACGAGTCAATGGTGCAGCTATTCGAGAAAAATCCAGTACGAAACGACGATAATATCCAGCTAAGCCAAGAAAACTACGAATCTCTGCAACTGAAGTAGGAGTACTCCATTGCTCCACTGCTGCCACCTTTGAAGGGTCTACTTTCACACCCTCACTGGTGACTATGTGTCCAAGAAAGGAAATGCTAGTCAACCAAAACTCACATTTAGAGAACTTGGCATATAACTTATGATCTCGTAGCCTCTGCAACACCTGTCTCAAATGTAATGCGTGCTCCTCCTCAGTCTTAGAGTAGACCAAAATATCATCAATGAATACGATCACGAACTTATCCAAAAATTGTCTAAAAATATTATTCATCATCCCCATGAACGCAGCTGGTGCATTTGTGAGTCCAAATGACATCACTAAAAACTCATAATGTCCATAGCGTGTGCGAAAAGCCGTCTTCGGAATATCCTGATCTCTAATCCGAAGCTGATGATAACCAGAACGTAAATCAATCTTGGAAAAATATCGAGCCCCCTGTAACTGGTCAAACAGATCATCAATCCTTGGCAACGGATACTTGTTCTTCACTGTCACCTTGTTCAGCTGGCGGTAATCAATGCAAAGCCTCATGGTTCCATCTTTCTTCTTCACAAATAAAACTGGAGCCCCCAAGGAGACACACTAGGACGAACAAATCCCTTATCTAACAAATCCTGCAACTGAGTCTTTAACTCTTTCAACTCTTTTGGAGCCATTCGATAAGGAGGAATCGAGATGGGTTCGGTGCCAGGAGTCACATCAATGCAAAACTCAACATCTCTCATCGGAGGAAGTCCGGGCAAATCCTCTGGAAAGACATCTCCAAACTCGCGTACTACTGGCAAGCTCTCTGGCGAAGGTGTCTGAGTCTGAACTTGATGATCCAAAAGGATAGCCAGGTATGCATGACATCCCTTTCTCATCAATTTATCAGCCATCAATGCCGAAATCAGAAACGAAGAAGATGGACTCCTATCACAAATAAATGTGAATTCTGATTGACCAGGAATACGAAATACGACCACCTTCTCTCGACAGTCCAACGTCGCATAGTAAGTCGACAACCAATCCATCCCCAAAATGATGTCAAAGTCGAGCATACTAAGTATAATCAGATCAGCACACAGATCATGATCATCAACACAGATGGGAATAGAACAGTATACTAATCTGGCATCAATAAGATCGCCGACTGGAGTACTCACCACTAAGGGTGTTTGCAATGACACCGGTAATAAAGAAAAATGTGAAGCAAATCGCGGAGAAACGTACGAATGTGTAGAACCCGGATCAAATAATACTGAAGCATCAAAATCAAAAACTCGTAAGGTACCTGTAGCCACGGCGTTCGATGCATGAGCATCCTGCGGGGTCAAGGCAAAAACTCTTGCCTGAGCTCTCATATCTCCACTCTGTCCTCGACTACTCCCAGCCTGGTCTGAAGTCTGTCTAGTCCCTCTATCTCCATGATGGACCATCGGAGCAGTGAATGTATGGTGATCTCTACCATCTAGGACTGGTATCCCTGGTTGCACAACTGATGCATGCGAGATAGCCGGTCGAGCTGTCATGTGATGTAAGCTAACACCACGTGAAGGACACTGATGTTTCTTGTGTCCTAACTGACCACAATTAAAACAAGCTCCAGACTGCTGGTAACAGATACCACCATGAGGACGACCACAAGTCTTGCAAGGCAATCTTTCCTGGCTGGATGTACCAATACCGTGATGCTGACTAGCTCCCTGAGAAGCTGACTGAGAAGGTCTAACACCCTGTGAGTTTGTCCTGCCACCACGCTGGGACGTCTGACCCATATGACCTCCCCTCTGAGAAAACTGCGGTCTGCCACCCCTAAGGTCTCCTCTATGATCCCCCTGACTCTCCATGTCAGTCTCACGAGACCTCTTCCTCTGCTCACGCTCACCTCTATCCAAAATATCTCTGTCCTCTAACATCCGAGCAGCGTCCACAGCTCTCGAGAAACTGGTAAACTGAGTGCAAGAAATATTCCTGAAGATAGCAGTACGCAACCCAGTAATAAAGCGCTTGATACGCCTCTCCTCCGTAGGTACCAAATACGGGCAAATACTGATAGCTTTGTGAACTTGTTGCAGTACTCTGTGACAGTCATACTACCCTGCTTCAGCATCTCAAACTCACGCGCCTTAGCATCTCTGACACTATCAGGCAAAAATCTATCCAGAAATAGATCTCTAAACTCATCCCACTCCATGGGAGGCTGGTCAGCACTCCTGTCTGCTATGACGCTCTCGAACCATGAGTATGCAACTCCCTGTAGTCTGAATGAAGCCAACTCACTGATCTCCAACTAGGACAATGCAGAACTCGAAATAGACGCTGAGTCTGCTCAATAAACGATCTAGGATCCTCCTTCTCATCAGTGCCACAAAAGGCTGGAGGCTGATGACGCAAGAACTCATCCAACTTAACACCTCCATCAACATCTGCTGCTGTCCGGTATGAACTGGACGCTGAGTAGAATCACCACTGGTGCTAAGTGATGTAGAACTCGGCTGTGGCTGTGCATGAGCAGCTCCTTGTTGTACCAGTCCATGTAACACCTGAGTAAGACCCGCAATGCTATTCATCACATCAGTCAATGTATGCTGGGGTGGGTTAGCTTGCTCGTCTCGTGCCTGATCATTTGTCGATGTACGAGCAACAGGCGGTGGAATATCTACACCTCTAGAGTTAGTGCCTGAATGAGCCATACGGGGTACAGGAGGGCGATTGCGAACATTATCGCCATCCCTTCCATTAGTCTCAGTAGAACGACCACGAGACGTACTACGGGTTGTAGGTGCCATCTCAACCTATAAGAATAAATTCGGATGATCAGATACGAGAATCGGAATTTCAATGAGACAGAAGTTTCCTAAAGGTCTTAGCAGAACGTTGTTTACGGTGATGGCGCGCTTCACCTCCGTAATCAAAATTCTACTTAGTCCTAGCTCCGTGTACTGAAAGAAAGAAACCTATGCTCTGACTACCAACTTTGTCACGACCCAAACTAAGGATCGAGACCGGCGCTCAACAAACATGCTAAGCAAGCCTCTTATTCATAAATGACAAAATATTCTAAACAGCGGAAATTAAATAAAATGACAAATGTCCAATATCAAATACAACGGAGCGTCTAAAGAAAACAAATGGAATGAAATAAATGTATTTAGCTGAACTAGCTGGATGGCACCGTACTGGAACAACTGGCTAGGTAGCGTAGACAACTGGTGTGACTCTCAACCACCGGCTCACTTATCTGTAAAAATATTAAAATAATAACGGATGAGTCGAATTGACTCAGTGAATAAATAACACGTCTGTTAGGTACTTTATACCTTTATAAATTTTATATCCATATTCGTATCCATTTATATACGCATAAATAAATATATATATACCAGATAAATAATATATAACCATGATAAATCATATACCATGATGGGCAGTTAGTACTGCCAGTGATACAGCCGTGATGGGCAGTCGTCACTGCCAATAACCATGATGGGCAGTCGTCACTGCCAGTCCGGACCCCATATATAATACCGTGAATGTAATAATGCATAACTCTTATAAATAATAATAGCCAAATATTTTATAATACATATGTCAACGTACGTAGTCACTTTACCAGATGAGAAAGGGGATTTATATTTTTCGTACTATGTTACTATCCACATAAATATACGTATAATTTAAACATGCTATTTACTCACCAAACTTCTAAATTTTTATCTTGTATTTGAATCCCCACTCGATTTTGCAAAGTCTCAGTCAGTCAACACACCTATAGTAGGGAACACATAAATTACTGTGAATGCTCCGATTATACATAAAACTTAAACTTTCTTATGATTTTACTATGTCACCCTAATCCAGGGACATGTTAAATTACCTCCTTCCACGCAACGATTATTCAATAATTGAACTCTAATCCAACAATTTTCATCCAATCCAGATCCTTAGTTTAACTCGACTCACCAATTGCAATTCTCTGCAACATAACCCTTCTTTGGTGTCAAAATATCCATTTACACCTCATCCCTACTAACAGTTGTATGTAACTTATTGTGCATGTTTACCTTTGTCTGATGCCTATCCTCAACTTGATGTCACTGCTCCACTTATTTGTGTGTGATTGTTCTTGACTGCAAGATGAAGGCCACGCCACTTTAACTCAATTCGATTATAATATAAAATCTCATATGCAGTTGAGATTTGATGGGAAGACGTGGCTCAATATCTTTTAGTCTACACGACTAATTCCTTAGATTTATCTATTGATTATTATTTTTACTTTTATTTTCAAATTTAAACCTCATTTACGTTCTATATTTACTAAAAATCAAAATTTGGATATAATAATTACTTAATCCAATGTATATATTTCTAGACAGAGCAAATGAGTAGAGTTGTTAATGAGTTGGATTCTATTCATTTCTCAATCAAGAAAGCTTCCAAATTGGTCAAGGAAATTGGAAGGCAGGTCTGTATTTGAATCTGCCCCTTCATACTTATTTCTGATATTATTAATCTCACCATGTTCTTTAATTTCTCCAATGTCTCATTTTTAGAGCTATATTTGTGTAGGTTGCCACTGATAGGTGTATAATGGGACTGCTCTTCCTCATTGTTATTGGCGTTGTAGCTATCATCATCGTTAAGGTTTAAACATCCGTAATCATGTTCAGATACACGTAATAGATTGTTAACCAAATCATGGCGTCCTCTCACAAGGCATCTTTACTGTTGCAGCTTGTTCATCCAAATAACAAAGACATCAGAGATATTCCTGGACTAGCTCCACCGGCTCAAAACCGAAGACTTTTATGGCTTCCCTAATGCTGTTAATCCCCTGCATCACATTATTTATCCTGCTATACGCATTTTGAGATCAAAATTATATCCAGAAGAAGCTTGTTTAGATCAGTGAAGTCTATAGCCCACCCATCACTCGAAGCCCTGCTTTTCAGGAGTGTTATAAGCAAACTGAAGAGCTCACAGTCAACAAAGTTGTAAGAATTGTTTCAGAAGAGCAAACTAAATAACTATTTGAGAAGCCTGATTCCTTTCCTCAACCACTGGCAGTTTAAGTCTGAATATGACTCTGATTTTACAATATAATCCCCCAAAATAAGAATCTAGTTTTTATATATGTTTCGGAAAAATCTGGACCTAAATTTTTGTCATAAGCTTGAAGAAAACCTGATAATGGATAGCAGGGATTTTTCAGTTTGTTCGTTGTGCACAAGTATCAAAATTCTCGCAAGCGGTAGATTTGTAAACTAGCCATCTGCTTTGCAGAAAATAATAGCACGTAAAAGCTGCTTGCTGTGCAAAATCTGTATAGCGGACAAGAGAGACGACTCAAATGATGTGCGTATCATGTTTGAACATTGCACAACTCCGGCACGATAATGTTTCAACTTATAATGAAGCAAGCATTTTCTGCAGGAACCAGAGAATAGATAGATAATCAGTTTTTATTGTTTCAACTTACAATCAAACAAGCTTTTTCTGCAGGAACCAGGAGAATATATAGATAATCTGAAAACGAAACCGTAAACAATTCTGTCTAATGACAATATGACCAAATAAATATAGTGAGATACAATTTTTGTGCCATATATTGCTGTGATAACATAGAATGCCAAGCCTATATTCTGCAATGTATGCAGTGAAAATAATTAAGCCGCAGTTGTGGATGTTCCACTTACTCTGTCGATCTCCTCCAATGCTTCCCACAGTTTTGGGTCAGCATATGTTTGAATCAGAAGCGAAGGCTTTGCCTCCATGAGTAAATCTGCTGGATTTCTGGTGGTCAAGCCAACAACAGGCATCCCAGCTGCTACCCCAGCAGCTATTCCGGAGACAGAATCCTGAATCAAACAAGTTATTTAGATTTGCTATATTTCTTGCAGAATGAAAGTTCATCGAAGGGATATTAATGATAAAACCTCAAAAATGAAAGTATGATCTTTTGACACATCAAGTACTTCAAGAGCCTTCAGATATGGATCAGGGTGCGGTTTTGCATGCTCACACTCTCCCCCAATAATGACAGCATCGAAAAAATCAGATAGGCCAAGTAATGATATCATGAGTTCAGCATTTGCTCTGGGAGCATTTGTGACTGCAGCTCGTTTCAAGCCATGGTCTTCAATCCATTTCTTAAGCTTGTATAGGCCGTCAATGGGAGCCACTTGTTCTGCTGCTAACCTGTTTCGATAATAAAGTTTAAAGTAAATTGATGGAGTGCTACTAAAAGAAAATGTTCAAGAGTTTAGGGAGCCGAAAAATTACTTGCGAAACATGGCTTCTTTATCTTCCAAGAACTTTGTACCCCTTTCAAGCTCGCCAGGGAAGAGAAATGCTGCAATGTCATCATTATGCTTTCCCGCAATATTCTTGACAAAAAACTCTTCATCAATTGGAACGCCACATTATACCCAATCTGAAATGCAAAGTGCAATTTATCACTCAAACAACTGAGAGCTTACTACTCTATCAGCAAATCAATATGCATACCCACTCACCTCTAGCAGCATTTCACGAAAAGAAAAGTAGTGGAGGGGATCCGAGTCACATAGCGTTCCATCAACATCAAATAAAACTGCTTGAAGTGGGACCAGTTTGACTAGAACATTTTTGCTGCACAAAAACAAAAGAACTTCCATGAAAACATTTAAAATAGCTATGACGCATGGAAGACCAGGGTTTCCTTTCACAGAAGCCAAATAAAACTCCGGGACACAAGATAAGTAAAATGCCCTAAAAAGAGGAATATCAAACAGGGATAGCTCGTGCGGTCCAATGTTAAAAACTAAAAGGTAGCTATATGAATTCTCAGAAAAACGCTTAAATTCAACAAGCAACATTTATGAACTAGGATCCTTGGGTTTCCTCCAATTATCAGACCTCAACAGAAAGATTAATGCAATGTTTTTCATTCAGAAAACTGTCAAAATAAATTACAAAGAAATAGCTAAATAAACTATTGAAAATCATAGCTAGCGATTAATCATCATCTACGAAACACAGCGCATCTCATATCGTAAGCAAACTTAATCTCTGAAACAAATTCACAAATTACGATCCTGAAAAATTCCACACATTTTTGATCGCCCGATCGATCGACAACAAAAGTATTCACTCTTAAGCATTTGAAGTTTAAATAAGATTACCTCTCCGATGCGCCAGCCGAGATCGTCATTTTCCGATCGATGCAGAGAGGGGAATATTCGATCGAATCGGAGACGAAAGAGCTTCAATAGCGACAAATGGCACGCCCAGTAGTTTAATACAGTTGCGCTTTCTTTAAGCAGTCATCTTAATGGGCCAACTATTTCGGCCCGTAAGGACAACAAAAGCAGGCCGGCTAGTA
>QZGG01002226.1:0-42403 GCA_006409495.1 Sedum album
AGCTGTTAGGAGTGGACGGCCTGGATCAAAGCGTGACGAACGGCTGTGATCAAATCTGGAGATCTATATATGGCTCTGCATCGTCATCTTCTTCAACCATTCTTGGCCTGACTAACAAAGTACAGAGAGATTAGACTCGAAAGGTGATAGTCAGAAAGCATTTCTTGGTCAAATCATACATTAAACATTATGTTCCGAAAGCTTTGAAGTGAAAAAGGTTAATTACAGATGACCACCCGCATAATAGGCCATATTCCACGCCACCACCTCTATATTGTAATATTACATTCGACCACCTTTATAATTACTAACGTTTCCAAAGAACCACCTCAGTTAACGGCAGTTAATGGAGAGGTGGTTAAATGGAAATCAAATTGATTATAAAGGTGGTGAAGTGGACACATATTTATTATAGAGGTGGTGTATTGTAATAAAAATACTATTATTATATTAAAAATTTAATATATTTAACGGAAAATTTGACGGAACAGTGATAGGTGATTCTTTGGGAACGTCAAATGTTATACGGGTGGTCGAATGTAATATTACAATATAAGGGTGGTGGCGTGGAATATGACCTATTATGAGGGTGATTTTTCGTAATTAACCCAAGTGAAAATTATAAATGGAGGGTATCTATATAATTATCGTTGTTATCAAATAATCACCTTTTCTAACAGAGAGGTGGTTAAATGGTAACAAAAGCAATTATAGAGGCGGCGAAGTGAAAATTCATTTATTATATTGGTGGTGTATTGTAATAAAAATATTATTATTATATTAAAAGTTAATATATTTAATGGAATTTTTGACGGAATATTGATAGGTGGTTGTTTGGTAACGACAAATGTTATACAGGTGGTTGAATGCAATATTACAATATAAGGGTGGTGGAGTGGAATATGGCTTATTATGCAGGTGGTCATCTGTAATTAACCTATATAATTTTATAACTGTCATAATTTTAGGACCGGACCATAACCCTTAATGTAATTTTTTGAGAACGTGAACCGATCGTAATTTATTTCATTATTAAAATTTAAACCATTAAATTTAAAATTTGATTAACATTATAACTTTAAATTATATTATATTCTTATATTTATAGTAACATTTTTTAGTTTTCTATAACGTTTTAAAATAGTTTAATTTTAATTATAGAGGTGGGATCTTAAGAAATGCAATTCTTTGAGACATAGAGATATAATCAAGGTCAATGATTTGATTAATTAGACGGTCGATATTAAAGGGTTTTTATTAATTGAGCGGTTCGATTTGCAAAAATCATGGACAGTTGGGATGGACGGTTATCAATATAACCCGTTGGATTGATAAAAATCAACCGTTGGATTGATAAAAATCAGCGGCTGAGAACATGTCCTCCCGTCTCACTAAAATATCTATGTCTTCCCAGAACCTTTCATTTTATTTTCATATATATTTTAAATTGAATAATTTTTGGAATGAAATTGACCCTAACCCTTTATCTTATTTTTTTGTTAGAACGGGGACCGAATCGTAATGAAATGGATTGTCAGAGCTGTTCAATCCAACATTACAGTCCGGTCCGGTTAAGTGCATTCTTATACAATGCTAAAAATATTATTTTTTAAATTACTTTTATTTTTTATGTGCACACAACGAACTGCCTGCTAAAACAAACAACTCAACTCGGGCAGTCAACAATTGCACACCACACACCGTTTGATAAAGCAAACATCTCAGCACGCGCAATCAAGATTACTCATATTCAGATTTAATGATTTGCTTTTGCACTACTAACTTAGACGCCGGATCTATTGACAGTTGGGAACAAATGGAGCATGAGTTCCTCAACAGATTTTAGAGCACAAGACGCATCGGCAATATGAGCGAATTTACAAGTAAGTAATGGGAAGACGAGCATATTGTGGAATATATCAATCGTTGACGCGCACTGAGCCTTGAATGCAAAGATCACATCATCTAGACTTCAGCCGTGGAGTTGTGGATAAAAGAAATGAACTGGGAACTTCTTTACATCCTCAAAGGAATAAAGCCAAAAAGCTTTAAGGAATTGACGACACATGATCATGACCTGGAAAATTATCGAAAGGCATGGAAATACTCACTCATTATACTCAAAGGCGCCCGTTGAGGAGGATACAACATTGACGACGTCAACGAAAGTGCATCAGAAGAGGTATTGGCTATCAACACTAGGAGTGGCCAGGTTAACATCTCGGCAAAGTCAAAGCAAGATAAGAAGAAAGACGTCATTGCAAAGGACTTCATACGAAACAAGTGTACGCTCAAAGAACTGTAAGCAAAGAAGTACTTGTTTCCAGACTCTGACTTGCCAACCATGCTGGATGACTTATTTGAGAAGCAGATGATTTTGCTGCTAACACCAAAGCGTCCTGAAGAAGCCAACCAAATTAACAATCTGAAGTACTATTGCTACCATAGATTTGTAAGCCATAGTATTGAGGATTGCATAATGTTGAAGCAGTATTAATGAGACTAGCCTACAATGAGAAGATCATCCTCAACAATGATGAAGCTATGGAAACAAATCATGATTTCCTAATAACTCGTCATCAACCACTTCAAAACTCTTAAGCAAGAGCACAATTAAATTTTGGGAACGTGGACCTGATCGTAATTAATTTCATCATTTAATTTTCAATCTATTAATTAATTTTAGAATCTGATTAATATTTTATTTTAAATTATATTTTTTACTATAACAATTCGATGTTCAGTTTTGTTGATTTTTTATATTTTTAATTCTTTATCATGTTTTTACATAATTAATAGTTTTATAAAGGAATAATATTACAACTGCCATAATTTTTTGGACTGCAACCCTCTTGGGAACGTGGATCAAATCGGACCGTAACCCTTTTCAAACTTGTAGTTTTATTCTTATATAATTACTATAACTGTCATAATTTTTGGAATCTAGTCAGACTGTAAACCTTCTGGGAATGTGGATCCAATAGTAATTAATTTTATTATTTAATTTGAAACCTATAAATATTATTTAAAATCTGATTAACTATACATTTAAGTTATATTATATTTTAATTTTGATATAATTGTCGTAATTGTTGATATAATTATTTATAACTGTTATAAATACACAATAATGATAGTTGTATGACTTTTGAGTTTTATATCATTTCATATTCTTTATAAGGCCTATATAAAGGCTTTGTAGTATGTGACAAGATCAATAAGAAAAACCTCTCTACTTTGTCCCTCACATCTCTGTTTGTCTATATTCTTTCTTTATATTTTCTTCATATTATAACACGTTATCAGCACGAATTGCTCAAGGTAAGAGGTTAAGGTAAGTGATCGGTAAGGGATGTGAAGTTGACATCATTTGAGTCATGTATTGAAAAATCCAGCATTGTAAAACTAATTTCTTAACATCCTATTTTCACATTTTAAATAAGTGTTGTGTATACATAAATTTAATCTTTGATTTCCCTGAAGTGGAATCATAAGAAAGTAATTTTTAATGATAATGATTGATTCACTCGAAGTTGAATCACATATCTATGTAATTTAATTTTCCCTGAAGTGAAGTCGTTGAGATAAAATTTAATTATGTTTATACGATTTGATCCCCCGAAGTGGAATCATATGACTACTGTAATTTTTATGTTTGGCTCCCTTGAAATGGAGTAAACAATTTAATATATTGTTAATATTAGATTCTCTTGAAGCAGAATCACATTTCACTGGTATGACTGATTCCCCCGAAGAGGAATAGAAAAAAGTTGCACTCGAAGTGCTACACGATTATTTAAAATTTTGTAACTTGATTCCCCCGTAGTGGAATCATAGACGTAAATTTTAATAATTATTTACCGTTTGATTCACTTGAAGTGAAATCAACCATATGTAATTCATTTAGCCAAGATATATTCTCCAGAAGTGGAATCATCACTGACTATTTGATTACAATTTAATTCTAATGAGGTGCAATTTATTAAAATTAAATTCCCCTGAAGCGGAATCATTACATTTTATATATTAGGGATTTAAATATCCTTAAACACGATAAACGTCTAAATCTCAAAGTGATTACACAAATGTTATATTTGTAATATTTCCCTGTAGTGGAATCATGCACATTTCTGTAATCTCTTAATACACATGTAACACCAGAAGTGATTATATTAGATGTATATGATATATCTTTCAATTCCCCTGAAGAGGATATGTATACGCAAGACCTGAAGTTTATGCAAGTTGATATATTTAAAGTGGAGCAAATACAAATATTTATATGATTGAATTTATTTTCATTTAATCATCTTTAAGAGATATATAATACAACAAGTGTATCATTTTCAAAAGTGAACCCAGTATTTCATATGAATGTGTTCTCCTGAAGTAGACGCACAAAAATAAATTATTTGTGAACACTCTTTTAAGAGAATTATATACATGTATTTCCAGAAGAAAAACCATGTACATTATTATTCTTATGTATATTTCACTCTTGAAGAGAATGTATGTATATTTCACTCCTGAAGAGTATGTATGTATATTTCTCTCCTGAAGAGATAGAAGAGATAAAGATTAAAGTATTACTCCTAGAAGTGAGTATATTTTATTAATATTTTCTATTTGTTAAATATTTTTATGTTTTTATTTATTGTGATTTAAGTGAAAGTTATATACTCCTGAAGAGTGAATGCATTATCTTACGAGTAGATAAATGTAAAATATTATTTTCCGAGAGTAATTTGGTCATCACTCCAGAAGAGTGATATTTAACTCGCGAAATGGATGAATATAAATATAGTATTTCGACGGGTAAATATATATAATTCATTTATTCCTAAAGAGTAATATATATACTTTGAAATCCTTGTAAGTACTGCATTACTCCCTATAGAGAGTGTAAATGAGATAACCATTAGAAATGCATAATGAGAAATCAAGTGCTTCTACTTGATATCACTAACCGGAAGTTTAGTGGATAGTAATCTCTTTCTTTGTGGCAAGTTTGAGTCAGTCACCTAATGAACTGATGATCCGAAAGATCACCGAAAGTTCACTTGAACACCCACTTAAGAACCCGCAGTTCTTCTCAAATGGTGACTCGGCATGATCGGCATGTAAATTTGGCAAATTTACATGGACTGTTTTTAATAAAAGTAAACGCAAATCTCTTATGTTCCCTGAAGGAACCACAAATGTGAACTCATTATCTAGTTAAGCCAGTTAAATAATTTGGCTAGACTATGCAGAGAAATTACACTAAAGTTTAAATTAAAATTTATCATTTGGTTGAATGAGTATTAGTAGTTCATATAACGTCGCAAATTGACCCAGTGGAGTCATGAATATTGCGAATATATATTTAAATTATTACTCATATAATCAAGTTAACTTCCTTAGATTTTGAGAAATGCAACTTCAAAATTGAGGATTTTACTTGACTCATATCGACCATAAGTAAATATTTTTCACAAGTATCTCCAGTAGAGAACTTGAAATTATGTGCAATGAAATGTTCACATTCTTCCTCCACAATATTTAATTTAAGACCACAAAGAGGTTGGAAAATATGTGGGGTTCGAGTCCTCACTAATCATCTAATATCTAGAGCAAATTAATTTGGAGCTCGATATTGTGATTGTTAATTTGATGATTTAAAATTTCCAATTTAGGAGGAGAAGAAAATGAGATAGTTAAGAAGGAAATTGAATAGTTCTTCCATATTATCCTTTTAGGAGATGTAAAATTCCTCCTTATCAACCTTAGATCGAAGAACACAAAATGTGATTTTGAACCTAATATTAACCGGATGCGTTTACATAAGCCAAAAGTTACAAAATCACATATGCATTTTGAAAATGCACCAGCTCGTTTGGAGATTCCTGAAGTAACTCCAGATTTAAATTATTTGAGACACATCGTATTTGTGGGGAAACCACTAGGATCTAAGGATATACTTCCATGTAAGTGGAAAAAAAAATATGATGTAAAGAGATGTCGATAAGTTACATGAGTTCATAAATAAAGGGAAACTCCAAAAGAGATTTCTTTTGACGAGAAAATGAACAAAGATATTGACGATAATTTGATACATCGTCAACACCACTGTTGGATTATCGAAACAGTGTAAATATAGTTATATCTTTGCATTCAAAGTCGTCTAAGAAGATGATCATGGTCCCAAAATAAATATCGATGTCAAAGTAACTAAAAGAGCTGGATACTTTAAGTAAATTAATATCGTTTGTTTGGACCTGAAGCTCCAATATACGAAGTGCAAACCAGTAAGCTTTGGGTGGGTGTTCACACAAATGTTTGAATATAAGAAAGCTATATGGTACAAAGTCAAACTGGTTGCACGAAATTTTACTCATAAGTTTAGAGTGAATTTCAGGAAAGCTATTCACCAGTAGTTGAATAACGCATTAATTCCTATTATTTTTAGTCGCTTAATTATTGTGACGTATAATGCAACTTTTGGATATGATAAGAAATCCCTGAAGGTTTAATAAATGTGCAAATCATTACATCAAAACTCAAAGTACGTCTATAAACATTAAGTTGAGGGGGAGTGTTATGATTGTACTCTTTTTCCCTCTCTTTGTTTTTATCCCATCGGGTTTTTCAAAGGAAAGGGTTTTAACGAGGCAATTCATACACTCAGACAAACGATTACTTTCCCCTATATAATTGGTCTTGAAGTACCATATCATGAAGAATCTAGTATTAAATTAAGAAAATATTAATTTGAGGGGGAGACTTATATCTGTACTCTTTTTCCCAAATCTTGGTTTTTCTCCCAATTGGGTTTTTTCCAAGACAAGGGTTTTAACGAGGCAGATCAAGAAAGTTTTTTTATACTCAAGTCATCCAAAGGGGGAGTGTTATAAATACACAATAATGATAGTTGTATGACTTTTGAGTTTTATATCATTTCATATTCTTTATAAGGCCTATATAAAGGCTTTGTAGTATGTGACAAGATCAATAAGAAAAACCTCTCTACTTTGTCCCTCACATCTCTGTTTGTCTATATTCTTTCTTTATATTTTCTTCATATTATAACAATAACAACATTTTTATCTTCAATTTAGTCATTTTTATAAACATTTTTCAGTTTTATATAATGTTTTAAAACAATTTTAATTTTATCTACACAGTTGCGATTTAGAGACACATGCAATTTTGTGAGAAAAGGAAAAAATCTAGGCCGTTGGTTTGATTAGTTTGATGGATAAGATTAAATGAGTTTATAATTAACTGGACGGTTAGATTTGTGATGATGCGTACGTGCGTGAAAGAACACAACTAGGAAAAACCCTGAAACTTTTATTAGTAATCAAAATCAACTGTCTGACAACATAGCTAACTATCTATTAAATAGGGAAACTCGAAGCCTAAAATAAAAATCGAAAATATTTGAAAAACATTAAAAAATAGAAATAAAATTGTAAACGGACTTAAAAGCCCAAAAAATATCACACCGCGAGCGAAGCTAATATGTCCTGATGGGATCGTCTACCTCGTTAGATTACGGTATTATTGCCTCTGACACCGAAAGCCTGAAAACTGCTAAAATGTACCTTCTTCGAGTGATCTCATTTTCCCCAAAAATTATTCCGTATCATTCCCTCTGGGTTGGCTAGGATCTGACCTCGAATCTAAATTGGTGGCATCATCAGAGGATGAGTCATCCACATACGGTACTAAGTGTTCCACATTAAAAACATCCGATGTGTTCACTTGACTCAATAAACGCAGACGATACGCATTATCATTTATCTTTTCCACAATCTCAACATGTCTGATTTTCTTTGCATCCAGTTTAGAATACTCATGAGCAGGAATCCGGTCATTTGTCAATATAGCCCACACAGAATCACCAACATAAACCTCCACTTTGCGTCGCCGCTGTTCGTCGAATGCCTTATAATCTGCATTGCTCTTAGCTAGTCCGACACGGGTCTGCTCGTGGACTTCTCAAAGCTGATTAACAAATGCATCTGCAGTCGCATGAGTACGAACTTTATTAAGAAGGGTCAATATATCAAGGGGACCCCACGAAGGAACGCCATACACAACCTGGAACAGATTGAGTCCTACGCTGCGATTCACCGCAAGGCTGTGAGCAAATTCTGCTTATGGCAGCTTAAAGTCCCATGCTTTTGGATGTCTCTGATTAAACACTGGAGGATATTACTCAGGGATCAGTTAACCACCACTGTCAGTCAGTCAGGTAGTTTGTAGGTGATAGGCACTATTGAAATTAAGCCGTGTGTTCCCCAAACCCCATAAACTCCTCCAAAAAATGACTTGCAAAACGGGTATCATAGTCAGAAATAATAGTAGAAGGGAGGCGATCGATAGGATATACCTCAAGAAATAACAAGTGAGCCACAAAAAAGCGTATGCGGTTCGCTTGCATGGAATGAAGTGAGCCATCTTTGAGAACCGTTCCACCGCTACATATATAGAGTCCCAACCCCGCTGCGTCCTTGGAAGGCCGAAGACAAAGTCGATGCTGATATCAGACCACCGGTGGGTGGGAATAGGTACATGCATGTATAATCCAGCGTTACTAGCAGCTCCTTTAGAAACCTGGCAGACTCTACAACGAGCCACAAATCTGCTACCTTCCTCCTTTCGCATCGAAGGTCAGTAATTAGAGCTAGCAAGCAACCGAAAGGTACTATCACAACCAACGTAACCTTTGTTATGCAATTTTTGAATCAGTAAGAAACTTAGGCTACAACCAGGGATACACAGCTGCACGTTGCAGAACAAAAACCCGTCGTCCATCACAAAATCATATGTTCCAGCGTGCTGCAACTACATATGAATATGAGAAAATAAGGGATCAGCCATGTACATGTTAGTAAAAGAATCAAACCCCGAAACATGCACTTGTAACTCTGCTAACATTAAATTTGGCCTACTAAGAGTGGCAGACACACAATTTGACACCCCTGCTTTGTGTTTGATCACAAAGGTGAACTGCTGCAAATAAGAAAGCCAAGATGCGTGACGATGTGAAACCTTGTCCTGACTGCCCAAATGTTGAGTGAGTCATGATCAGTAATTAATTTAATCATTTAATTTTAAACATATTAATTAATTTTAAAATATTATTAACATTATATTTTAAATTATTTATGATTATTTATTTATTATAACATTTTGATGTTCAGTTTGGTTGATTTATTTATTTTTTCAATGCTTTATAATTTTTTACATAATTAATATTTTTATTTAGAAATAAAATTATAACTGCCAAATTCTTTTGGATCGAACCAGAACGTAACCCTTTTAATTTTTTGGGAAGGAGTATTGAAACACAATTATCTAGTTTGGTTCGATCCGACTTTACAATTCGATCCTATTATGTGCTTTCCTATACAATACTCAAAATATATTATAACATTTACATACAATTTTTATAATTTACATATCTCTACATTTTTTATTTCAAATCCTCATATATAATTGTTTTTTTATCAAGTAAATAACAAAGCATGCAATTATAACAAGAACCGAATTGCCAAATTGTAAAGGGAATTATTGCAACAAAACAATAATATATAATTGACTTCAGAGAATTATCAATTCTAAAGGGGAAAGATGAAGCTAGATGCCAAAAGTCTCTAGCAAAACTTTGGAATACGCCATAAAGAGTTCTCTCTTAAATTAGGATTGAAACCCTACTGAAAAGCTGCTGAAAATTCCAAACTGTGCCGTGCCAAAGATCTGCAATACGGCTGGTGGTGGTGTGGCTGCTGAGGGCTACTCATCTGCTATGCCAACTGGCTCGGCTATCACTATCCCTCTCTCTACTACTCAGGCTCCTTCCTCGGCCTCCCAACACATCGCGGTGGTTTGTCTGGTGGTCTAAGTATCTCATCATCCTTGAATCCAAAATCGATAATAGATGAATACTAATCACCAACTTCAAATCTCATTCCACGACGCATCCGATCGGCATGCGCCACATACTGTGATAAGAGAAGCGGAATTTGAAGTTTACTCAACATAAATCTCAACGCACATCTGAAAAAAGTAACATTCATACCCTCATCGATGAAAAAAGAGAAAACTTTCTTGTTAGTAGCGCAAACAGACTAAATAATTTGTTGTGTAAACAATTGTCTTCATAGGTCAAAATAGTAGGTCGTAATAGTAGAACAGTACTGATATGTTCTGTCACATACTCTTCAACATCTCCCTCAACATCACCGTAATCATCATAAAACGATCATGTATACCAAATTTCGTATCAACCTCATCATCATAGTAAGTATCGTAAATATGGATACCTGAATTTAGAGCAATATCAACTTCATCATCACCATAATCATCATATATGGGTTCTCTGAAACAGGAAGCAATATCGCTCCAACTTCACTATAATCCACATCATCACCTGACGACACGTCGTTGAGTGCTGCAAATTTATCCCTAGTCTCCTCCTTAGTACAGTCAAGGTAAGCAGGGGTCGAATCCACAGAGAACGGTGAGAAGTAATCTTTTAGCTACAACTAAGATTGGGGGTTGTGAATGAGTAAGCAAATTAAGAAAACACGCGTGCGCAAGTACCACTGGCGCGCAAGTTATAAAGGTGCTGAACAAAAATAGAGAAGAGCTCGGTTCAGACTCGTAACAATGAACTCTATGTTTATCACTGGTCACTAAAGATATATAATATAATGTTCACGTAAGTGAAGCTCCGGTCAAGGCTTAATAACCTACACATACATTCCGGTCAAAGTCTATATGATACTATTACTCGGCCTAGTCTAATTAACCACGAATCCGATCAAAGTAGTGATTAACTAAATAACCTATACATCTCAAGGTTTAAATTGAACAATTAAAATAACAAGACAAATTTGAATGTCGAGTCTGGTCTGCGCGTCGCTCTACTCGCGCCAGTAGCTTTCTGGCGGTTCTTGCACGGATGCACACCTGGATCGTTGCTTTTGTCTCTAGCTTCGTATTTATATGTTCCATCTAGGGTTTCCGCAGTAAAATAGGGGAGATAATATTTGGAAATCATCTTTATCTTCTAAAAATCAGCTTAGGAAATATTCTCGCGCAGGATGACATCATCGTTCCGAATTTATCGCTGACTGCTGACGCATCGCTTTGCCTCTGCGCGACATCACTCGTGCGCTCCTCTGTTCTTCCGGCTCTTGTCATTTTGTTATTCTTGTTAAGGAATTCAGCCTTTTTGTTGCACTTTTGTTCTAACTTCTCTGATAAACTTGAAATACAAAACTACACCAAAAGCGTAATCTTATATTTAAAATGTTAAAAAATACAAGTAGTGTAAAGGACCCAAAATGGCATACAAAAGTGCCTTATCAAATCCCCCACACTTACTCTTGTTCGTCCCTGAACAATCCGGCTTTCTTACCTCTGTGTAATGGGCGCGTTGAATGGACTTACTGCGCAACCTTCTCTGTGCCACTTACATGGTTCGCGCAACTGTGACTGTATAATTCAAAACTGATTTAAAGTAATTAATTCAAAAATTGTTTTACCTTTTTTTGGAATGCATTCTAATTCGGATGATTGGGAGATAGTCCTTTTTAAGCACCGGTCACCGAATTTCACCTTGACTTGCACTTGTATGGTTAATCGTGTCCGCTTCTTTTGGTATGTGATTTGATTCGCGTTCTTGGGGATTTCTGAGCTTACGTCTTTGACGCTTCACTATGTTTTCCTCGGACAGTTTTTTCTGATGTAGGAAGATGTACAAGTCTCTTTTCATTGTTTCGGCCTTTTGAGCTTAACTTCTGAATTGAATACTTTTCTGGTCCGGAATCTTTTTTTCTTCCCTAGAGCGGTTCCAACAATTGCCTTCGGATAACAGCTATGGAACAACGCCCCGCTCTCATCTCTGATCAGTCGCGCGCAAGTTAGGTCGCGCATTTGCAGTCGCGCGCCCCTTCTTGAGCGATTAACTTCAAAACGAAGAAGGTCTGTTTTCCCGTCTCGTCATGCCATTAGGGTTTCACCTTCGGCACTTGCGTGAGTGAGCTTGGTCTTTGTTTCCGATGATCGCGAAATACCAAACTCCATGACCACTCTTAACCATACAATCGCGCATCAAACTTTGTTCGGCCGACTACTTCTCTAGGACGTTTCTATCAGCTCCACATCTCTCTTTATTCCGCTCAAGAGTGCACACAAAATTCGAAAAAATTAACCAAAAATCAGAATGAGTCATATATGCACAAATTACGCAGATGCACGCAAGTAACGCATACAAGTCGCGCAAGCCATTGTTTCTCGCGCACAATTACCTCTTGAGATTACACATGCAGCTAGTCTAAGCTAACAAATAAAAATGAAAAAATAAACTAACTAATCTAGATAGAGATGTACTACCCCCCACACTTAAATAAAAACATGTCCATTCACAAGTAGTAAAGAAGAAAGTACGCATGCATGCAACTGATAATATAGCACCAATTAAAATAACATGACACCATTCAAATAGTCACAACACCGAATAAAAACAGAACACCGTTCATAGTAGTAGTTTAAGCGCATACAACCAAAATAGACAAGTTCAAAATACGTCAATTCAGTATAAGTGTCTAAAAGTTGAGTGAGAAGGAACGAGCTAGTTCGGTATCAGAATCATCATCCTCGGCTTCTTGCGCGTTCCTCAGTGCGTACTCAGCCGGGATTGGGTCCCCAATGCGCCACCCTGGTGGTGGGTCTAAGCTCAAGTTAGCACCACTGGGCGCAGCATACTCCATGACGCGCTGATGGAGCGTATTTATACGATCCATCATTGACTTATTTCCATCTATTTTATATGTTTTGTTTGTGAAATATTACCTTTTCATAATGTTTTGCATTTCAGGCATATTATGACTGCAAGAGAGCTTTTACACGCTAATGGAGCATCTTAGACGAATTCGGATCAAGAAGATGAAGGAAGGAGCTGTATGACATCATGCTGACGTCAGCCATGGACGCTGAAGAATTATTCCACGGACGCTGAAGAATTATTCCACGGACACTAAAGAATTAATTTAATTTTTAAGGGTCCGCGAGAATTAATTGCTTAAGGGTCTGCGGATCCGTCTGGCCCAGCCCAACTCAGAATCTTCAGCAGCATTATAAATAGGGTGTTAACCCTAATTCAAAAGGGAGCCTGGACGGCCACAAACAAAGTTTTCTTCTTCAAACTCAGTTTTAGATTAATGTTTTGTAGCAGTAGTTGCTAATTTCCCTACAGTTTGGGGAATTGAGTTGTAACTTTGTATGAGACCATTGAATATCATGTTTTAATTTAGTGAATTCTGTTCTTGTTATGAATTGCATGCTTTGTTATTTGCTTGACCTAGCCTAGCGGTAAAATTAGGTTTATATCAATTGCATGATATTTAATTGGATTTTCATAGTAGCGAAGCCTAGCGGTGGAACTATTGTGGTAGTTTGATTAGGTAATTGTTACATCTTCTTGAGACTCTAGCGGGTAATAGAAGATAGAACTAGAATTAGGTAACAATCCTAGCGGGACTATCTAATTAGAACAACTAAGATTTACTAAATTGATGCATGTCTGGTCTATGATTACATGTTGCAATGAGATTCCCTGAACTTTATTTTCTTTTATTAGTACCTTTAGTTGTAGCTTCAAACAATCACAAAACCCCCCTGATAGGAGTAGGAATAGTTGTAGTATAACTCTTAGACTAGATTATTTTTCCTTGGGTTCGACCCTGCTTATTGCTATACTAGTTTTGAGTAGGTTTACAAATTTAGATTTGCAGTGCATATATTTGAGGTTTATTCTTAATGCATGACCTGTTTAATATTATTACTCCGAGCATACTTGCATGATAACTAGTTTACAGTGAATGATAGGAGTAGCACTAGAATAGTTAATAACTACCTTTACCGGATTCGTGGTTAATTAGACTAGGTTGGGTAGTAATATCATATAGACCTTTAACGGAATATATGTGCAAGTTATTAAGCCTTTACCGGACCTTAGCTTGCGTGGACATTATATCATAGATCATTAGTAACCCCATGATAAGTATATGTTCATAAGGATAAGTCTAAGTTGATAGCATCTCATAATTTGTTAAGCAACTTAGTAGCAGTGCGCTAGTGCAGTCACGCGTGTTTGTTTTCTGTTTTCCTTATACTTGCTATTTAATCCCCAATCTTGTTATTTACTTTGCAGAAGAAGATCACTTCTCACCGTTCCCTGTGGATTCAATCCCTGCTTACCTTTACTATACGAAGGAGGAGACTAGGGATTAGTTTGCAGCACACAATGACGTGTCGTCAGCTTTAAAATCATGTTTTTTTACTTCCAAAGACATAACTTAACGAGCAACCAATGTAGACAAATTCCTAAGAAACCCCCTTTAACCAACAAAGGGACTTGAAACGAAGAATTTGTATGAGTATTTGGGTTTTTCACGCATTTTTCTACTCGTTTACATGCTCAGAATCTCAATAAATGCTTTCAAATTATTGTAGTTTACATCCAAAGACAAAACTTAACGAGCAAGTAATGTAGACGAATTCCTATCGTGAATTTGTATGAGTATTTGGATTTGTCACGTATTCTTCTACTTGTTTACAGACTCGGAATCTCATGAAATGCTTTCAAATCGTTGTTGTTTACTTCCAAAGACTTTTCTTAACAAGCAAGTAATGTAGTGGACTTCCTAAGAAACCCCTTTTAACCAACAAAATGAATAGATATCGTGAATTTGTATGAGTATTTGGGTTTGTATCACATTCTTCTACTCGTTTACATTCTCAAAATCTCATGAATAGCTTTCAAATCATTGGTGTTTACTTTCAAAGACTTTTCTTAACGAGCAAGTAATGGAGATGAATTCCTAAGAACCCCCTTTAACCAACAAAGGGACTTGAAACGAAGATTTTGTATGAGCATTTGGATTTGTCACACATTATTCTACTTGTGTAAAGACTCGGAATCTCATGAAATGCTTTTAAATCGTTGTCGTTTACTTCCAAATACTTTTCTTAACAAGCAAGTAATGTAGTCGACTTCGTAAGAAACCCCTTCTAACCAACAAAGTGAATAGAGTGAATTTGTATGAGTATTTGGATTTGTCTCACATTCTTCTACTCGTTTACATACTCGAAACTCATGAATTGCTTTCAAATCATTGGTGTTTAGTTTCAAAGACTTTTCTTAACGAGCAAGTAATGCAGATGAATTCCTAAGAACCCCCCTTTAACCAACAAAGGGACTTGAAACGAAGATTTTGTATGAGTATTTGGGTTTGTCACGCATTCTTCTATTCGTTTACATACTCAGAATCTCATGAAATGCTTTCAAATCATTGTTGTTTACTTCCAAAGACATAACTTAACGAGCAAGTAATGTAGACCAATTTCTAAGAAACCCCTTTTAACCTACAAAGGGACTTGAAACGAATAAATTGTATGAGTATTTGGGTTTGTCACGCATTCTTCTACTCGTTTACTTGCTAAGAATCTCATAAACTACTTTCAAATTATTGTAGTCTACTTCCAAAGGCAAAACTTAACGAGCAAGTAATGTAGACGAATTCCTAAGAAAACCCTTCTAACCAACAAAGTGAATTGATATCGTGACTTTGTATAAGTATTTGGATTTGTCATGCATTCTTCTACTTGTTTAAAGACTCGAAATCTCATAATATGCTTTCAAATTGTTGTTGTTTACTTCCAAAGAATTTTCTTAACAAGCAAGTAATGTAGTCGACATCCTAAGAAACCCCTTCTAAACAACAAAGTGAATAGATATCGTGAATTTGTATGAGTATTTGGGTTTATCTCACATTCTTGTACTCGTTTACATACTCGAAATCTAATGAATTGCTTTCAAATCATTGGTGTATACTTTCAAAGACTTTTCTAAACGAGCAAGTAATGGAGATGAATTCTTAAGAACCCGCCTTTAACCAACAAAGGGACTTCAAACAAAGATTTTATATGAGTATTTAGGTTTGTCACGCATTCTTTTACTCGCTTACATACTCAGAATCTCATGAAATGCTTTCAAATCATTGTTCTTTACTTCCAAAGACATAACTTAATAAACAAGTAATGTAGACGATTTCCTAAGAAACCCCCTTTAACCAACAAAAGGACTCAAAACGAAGAAATTGTATGAGTATTTGGGTTTGTCACGCATTCTTCTACTCGATTACATGCTTAGAATCTCATGAAATGCTTTTAAATTATTGTAGTCTACTTCCAAAGGCAAAACTTAACGAGCAAGTAATGTAGACAAATTCCTAAGAAAACCCTTCTAATCAACAAAGTGAATAGATATCGTGAATTTATATGAGTACTTGGATTTTTCATGCATTCTTCTACTTGTTTACAGACTCGGAATCTCATGAAATGCTTTCAAATCGTTGTTGTTTACTTCCAAAGACTTTTCTTAACAAGCAAGTAATGTAGTCGACTTCCTAAGAACTAGGTGCTCATTTTGTATGGGCGTTTAGTTTAATGTTTCTATTTAGCGGGCGCGGTTATTGGCAAGAACTTATTGAATCCATTGTTTGGGCTCATAATAAATTAAAAGTTGCTGTACAAGGACGTGCTGTAGGAGTAACCCATTACCTTCTGGGTGGAATTGCCACAACATGGGCATTCTTCTTAGCAAGAATTATTGCAGTAGGATAATGGCTAGGAGGATTTGAAAGGCATTATGGCATTAAGATTTCCAAGGTTTAGCCAAGGCTTTCTAACCAACAAAGTGAATAGATATCGTGAATTTATATGAGTATTTGGGTTTGTCTCACATTCTTCTACTCGTCTACATACTCGAAATCTCATGAATTGCTTTCAAATCAATGGTGTTTACTTTCAATGACTTTTCTTAACGAGCAAGTAATGGAGATGAATTCCTAAGAACCCCCTTTAACCAACAAAGGGACTTGAAATGAAGAATTTGTATTTGGGTTTGTCACACATTCTTCTACTCGTTTACATACTCAGAATCTCATGAAATGCTTTCAAATCATTCTTGTTTACTTACAAAGACATAACTTAACGAGCAAGTAATGTAGACGAATTCCCAAGAAACCCCCTCTAACCAACAAAGGGACTTGAAACGAAGAATTTGTATGAGTATATGGGTTGGTCACGCATTCTTCTACTCGTTTACATGCTCAGAAGACGAAATACAATCAAAGACTAATTTTAAGAAGTGCATAACTTCATATTACTCGATACTTTAAAATTATTTAAATTAGTTTCTTCGAGGTCCTCGTCACTACTCTATTTTACATTATATATGACATGTAGATAATTGTAGTATTTGTGTCATATACATATGTCATTTACTACGGAAGATATGCCGCTTATGTTCAATTACCAATGCTCAGTGGCGTATGGCATACATGATTGAGTAACCTATTCAGTCGCCTATAATCAAACATATGTAACAACCATTGTTTGTTGCCACAAATGTTGCATATGACATGTATGACATATAAAGTGTTACAAATAAATTGTTAGTAATGAATCCCATAAATCCGATGTCAGTTGCATATGTTGTTTGACATAAGATGTCTGTCGCTAATGTCCTGTTGCATATGCTCGAAAATATATTTGTATGTTGTTGAATATGTGGTTAGCAACAAATGACATGTCGCAAATAGTATGTTACATAGGAGTCGACTAATTTTACTGCGATGACGCATATGTGATTTATAACAAATGTAGTGTTGATATGATATGTCACATATGAAGTGACGTACTTTACAATGTTACATGACTACAAATGTAAACAAAGTATTCAAAATGGAAATAAACAACATGATAACAAAGAGAGATAGAAAAGCTTAGGAGATGTTGATGATCTTCAAGCCTTCATCTTCACTTCATCATCATTTGCCATAACTTTGGCCATGATGAGTACTCTTGTCCATATGATCAAAGGAACACTTATGGAGATTATCAAGAAGATATGGACAACATGGGATACAAGGAAGAAGGTCAATATGTTCCTCAATCGGAATTCTATGCTTACAGGAACATAAGCTCCCATGAAGATTACGAAGATTACCATCCACCCTATTCACCTTACATCTATGATGAAGAAGTTCCACCACAAGCTCAACAAAGTCGAAGCCAAGAAGAAACCGCTCTTCTTGCATTAATGGCAGAAATGGCCGCGACACAAGCTCAACAACAAAAGATGCTTGAGGCACAACAAAAGGATAATTTACTTATGTTTGAAAAGATGGAAAAAATATTTGATGATTTATATGAGTACACCTTGGAGCTCAAAAGACAACTAGCACAACAAGCACAACAAGCTCGTCCATTTAATATTCAAGAGGAGCTTTTATCATATTCGGAATGGGAACAAGTGGAAATTTGTAAATTCATTGACTTCATGAACCAAGATCTTAGTGGTCCTCAACAAGAACAACCTTCAAAGGTTGTAAAGGAGCCTCAAATAGCACTACAAGAAATCATGCCACTTTTGGAAGAAGAGGAAGAGGTTCCTACACAAAGAAAGGAGTCAATTGAGCAAATTTCGGATAAGGAGAAGAAGCTACCTCTTCCTAAGCTTGAAGTGTGCGAAGTTGATTTACCTACTTAATTCTTTAAGCCTCAAATAATATACTTTGAAAGGGAAGAAGAAAGAAAGGATGATATATTGCCTATACTTAAGGTAGAAACCCTCTCAAAGAAAAGAAAAAAAAGCGAAGAAAAAGAAGAAAGCGTAAGAGTCCAAGAGCTAGAATAAGAGCTAAGAAGACAAAGGAATTGTCTAAGGTGAAGGATGGTATAGTTGGAGGCAATGCTAATATTGGAAAGAGTCAAAAACTAAAGCCTCCAAAAAAAGAAAAGATTAATGGGAACTCCGCGCAAACAATGCAAATTCCTAAGCGTGGTGACCCATCACTCACTCCTTACAAAGATGTAAGGAGTCCTTGAGTTTCTACTTGCACCACTTAGGAAGGATCCTAGCAAAGGACTTCCTAAGTGTGTTTCTTATGAAAAAGCTTCGGCTACGTCTTAGCCAAGACGTTAAACTAGGCTAGTAAGTGTCTTGCTCCCTATTCTTAATTTGATTGAATGATCGGTGATTAATTGAATGTGTGATTATGTTTGCCCCTAAGTTGATAGAATTGATTGCTACTTGAGTAGATGTGCACTTAGCTCGTGTGACTTGTTGCGTATATAATTTTAGCCAAGTGTGGGGTGATATCTTGCTTAAGGAGTAGAATGCTTAAACTTGCATAGGACTTAAAGTTCACTTTGAGGCATGAAATTATTTTATCTCTGGGATTTTGCTCGACCGAGCACTTTATCTCTTGGCCGAGCAGATTGCTATCTTTAGTTCAAATAGGAGCAATTAGAAATGGTGGGGGCGAGTAAAAAGTCCAGTTGGCCGAGTAGAAATCAGCTCTCCCGAGTAAGAGGGTTGTCGGCCGAGCAGAGCATCAGATTTTGATATTGAAACTATCAGATTTATTTGCTCAGACCGAGCGGAAATCTAGTCCAGCCGAGCAGAATTGTGCAGAGATCAGACTTGAATTTACTCTGCCCGAGGAGAGTAGAACATTTGATACAAACAAAGTCAGGTTCTTTTGCTCGGGCCAAGGATGATTCTACTCGGCCGAGCATATATCCCTACCTCGGTCGACTCCATTTTAATCGGTGAGAAGAAAATCAAAATTGCAAGGTAAAGTTACTCGGCCGAGCAACTTTACAAGGGTAATTCTACTCGGCCGAGCAATCCTCCTTACCTTGCTCAATGTCATTTTGCTCGGCAAGAGTAGACCAAATTGGAAGGCAAATATTCACCTCGGCCGAGCAAAATTATAGGGTAAAAATCTGCTCGGCCGAGCAGACTAGTAAATTCACCCCATTCCACTCATCTCTCCAAATTTTCAACCTCCACCTTCCCTAAAACCCTCCTAAGTCCTAACTCACTAAATCCTCAACCTAATCCTCAAAACGTACCAAATAAGGAAGAAGAAGAAGATAATGAGGAAGAGGTTGGTGATGATTATGATGAGGATAATGAGTAGGAAGTGCACTACGATTATTACTTGCTTGCTTAACTCTTGTTTGTAATGACTTAGTAACATTTTGTGAGTTGAACTTGCTACTCTTTTGTGTGCTTCCTTTGAAGTTATTCAAACTTTATGCTTAATGTCATCTTTGATGTTTTATAAATTGAATAGCTTCATATCTCATTACGTGTGCTTGGCTTGAACTTGTTGTATGATTGACTAATAAACTCACCTTTATTTCACTATCTTGACATCTTTGTGAGTTTTAGGATTATGCCAAAGCCAAGCATACTTGAGGGGAAAACTTATGGAGCAAATGATGAAGAGCATACTAGTCTTTCTTCACACGAGAGAAGTTTCTTAACCCTTCTCTTATGCTTTTACTTGATTGCTTAGGGACTAAGCAAATTTTTAAGTGTGGGGTGGGTAGTATGCATGCATTCATATTTTTAATGTTTCATTTCATCAATCATTGATCACATTTGAGCATAGACATTTGCTTGACACATCACTTTCATCCTACATTTTTGATGATAATTTGAAAACAAGGTTGCTAAGGTTGAGATTACACTTGTGAGCATGGATTAACAAATTTGTTCATTGATCATGATAATTTGGGATGATTGAAATTCCTAGCTTATGCCACTTTTTCATGAATTGACATCTAAGCTAGTTTAAATCATTGAACATTAATGTGCTCTTTCATTGCATAACGAGTAGGGAGATTTTAGTAGCATGAACAAGAAGAAATTTTTTCGAAAATAGCATACAGTTTTTGCTTGTGCTTGCCTAATAGGTGACTTTAGCCATTCTTGCCTTGCTTGTGTATCAACTTTGCTTGCCTATATGCCAAATTCTTGTTAATTGGACACATTGTCAAGTTTTAAGTGTGGGGTTAACACCAAAGCTCACTCTAGAAATTCCCACTTCAAAGAAGTAATAAAAGGAATCGTAGTGCAAGTGCCGGGGGTTAGGAAGGTAAGTTCCCCCTCGAAAGTACTTGCACTAACAAAAAAAGTGTTTTATGGAAATGTTATTCAAGTGCCGGGGTTAGGAAGATAATTTCCCCCCCCGAAGTACTTGAATAGGCAAAAAAGAAAAAAAAAGAGAATAAAGAGAAGCTTGAATGGTAACTCGCATTAATTCTTGACTTTGTGCCCTTATGCATATTGTGAGTGTATTTGCAAGTTGAGATTGTGCATTAATTCTCTTTGGATGACCCTTGTTCTTCATGGCAACACAAGTGAGAATCTTTGCCTAGCTATTTATTTTTCTTTGTCTAAACTCCTCTTCTTGTATGGATCATGACGTGTAGTCATATACTTGAGAATGAGTTTAACGCCATGAGCCTATGTACTTGCCCCTAGCAAGCATAAGTGATTGGCTAGACAAACTTCCATGGATGCTAAAATTCTCTTATGAGTTGTGTGATGACAAGAAGCATAAACAATGGCTTTAGTAAATTCTAGCTATGATGGAAAGATTGTTAAATGTTGCTTGTGAAGAATGACATGATTCCCGAATTTTTGTGTGATATGAATGAATTAATTTCCATGCTTGCTACGTAATAGAGCACTTTTGTATGCTGTTTTAGGCCCATTATACTGCTTAGATTCTAACATATTCAGTATAAGATTACGCTTTTGGTGTAGTTTTGTATCTCAGGTTTAACAGAAGAGTTAGAATAAAAGTGCATCAAAAAGGCTGAATCTCGGAACAAAAGACAACAAAGTGACAAGAGCCAAAGGCCAACGAGCGCGAGCAGTATGGCGCGTGAGTATGTGTCGCGTAGAGTAGAGCAAAACGATGACGTCAGCAATCAACGAAATATCCGGAGCGATGACGTCATCACACGCAAAGAATATTTCTAAGTTCGGTTTTTGGAGATCAAGATATTCCCAAAGCTGATTTTTAGAGATAAAGATGATTTCCTACATATTTTCTTGCCTAATTATTCATGGAAACCCTAGAAGGCACAAGTATAAATACTAATCATGGAGGAAGTCACAGATATGCAAAAACAGAGAGAGGCGACTCAGAGCGGAATTCAGACCTAGCTGCAAGAGCTGTGCGGGCGAGCTGCCGACGCGAGCACGACGACGCATCAATCAGATTTGCCTTGTTACTTTAGTTGTTTAATATTAATTCTTGAGATGTATACATTCAGAATGTCTAGCTAACTTACTAAATTTGGTTTGGATTCAGATCTATGAATGACAAGTTTTTGAGGTTTTGTTCTTAATTGCATGATAAGTTTAGTATTATTATCCAAGCTCAATTGCATGATAATTAGGTTAGACAATTAAGCGAAGCCTTACACCGCAGACTTAGTTGTAGAATCTGTTATCTATAGTTAAATTATCAGAAGTACGTGACTGTGAATGATAGGAGTAATACTAGAATAGTTGATCACTACCTTGACCGGATTCGTGATTAATTAGACTAGACCGAGTAATAATATCATACGGACTTTGACCGGAATGTATGTGTAGGTTATTAAGCCTTGACCGGACCTTAACCTACGTGAACATTATATCATGTATCTTTAGTGACCAATGATGAACATGGAAATTCATAGTAAAGAATCTGAACCGAGCTCATCTCTGTGTTTTTATTAACTTCTTTTATAACTGCTTTCTGATCACGCGCCAGTTTCACTTGCGCAGCTATTTTCTTCATTTTTAATTGTTTTCACTCACAAACCCCTGTTTTAGATTGAAGATCAAAAGACGACTTCTCACCGTTTCCTTGTGGATTCGACCCCAGCTTGCCAATACTATACTAAGTAGGAGAGTCGGGATAAATTTGCAGCACTCAACGACGTGCTCGTCACTACGAGTTAAAATGCCTAAAATCTTGCTTAGTTACCTCTTGATTGATATGCATTGTTTAATGGATGATTGTGAACGGATTTGTGAGTACTCCCTCTTGGAAAACTCTCACGAGACTATAACTCGTCCACTAGGGCAGCCTATGGGTTTAAAGGCTTGATGCATACGCTAAATGCATCCGTGATGCCTACGAAAGTGAGTTAGGAGTAGTTGTAACTTGTATTTCATTTCTTAGGACTTTAAGTTAGAAAATGCTAGGATGATTGTTGCATGATCTTCTCATCCTTATGAAATGCTAGCTCATTGACACTTCCATATATTTCGAGCATTCGTACTTCATCATATATGTGCTTACTTGTTCGGGACGAACAAGGATTAAGTGTGGGGTGTTTTGATAGCGTGCAAATATACTAACATTTGAACGCATCCTATCTTTATTCCTTGTTTGTTTTCGATTACTTTATTAAAGAATTGATACTTCTTTTGCTCATTTTAGGATTTATTCAAGAAGTATAATCATGGAGCTATAAAGTGCAAAAGAGATCAAAAATTGTGATTAAAATACAGAAAAAGCGCCAAAGAGGTTTGCTCTCCCGAGTAGAAATTTTGCTCCCCCGAGCAGAATTTCCCTCCTAACAAGCAATCTGAATTTTCTAACTCTGAAATTCTGCTCTCCGAGTAAAATTTGCTAGGCCGAGCAATGTATCAAGGTCGATACAATAAAACTCAGTGGGTTCTCCTCTCCCCGAGTAGAAGTTTTGCTCTCCCGAGCAAAATTTCACCCTTAGGAAAAAATCTGAAATTTCTATCTCTGAGTTTTTACTCTCCGAGCAACTTTTTTACTCTCCTGGACAACCCAAAGACAGCAAGAATTCTGCTCTCCCGAGCAACTTTCTGCTCTCCCGAGCAAGTCCAAAAGGTAGTTTTTGCTCCGAAGTATAAATAGATTCCTCAACCATTGAGGGATCTTTGGAAGTTCAAATATCATACACTAAAGAAGTCCTTGGATCAAAGATGATGAAGTGAAGACGAAGGCTTGAAGATCATCAACATCTCCTAAGTTTTTCTATCTCTCTTTGTTATCATGTTGTTTATTTCCATTTTGAATACTTTGTTTACATTTGTAGTCATGTTTGAGTAGATTCCATGTGATTGGGGATCATATGGATCCCCTAGATTTGGATGATGTTTGTATACTCTTTCTATGCATTTGAATTACATTTTAGTTGAATCTTATTGTTGTAGTTACTTGTTCATAATGATGCATGCCAAGTGTTTGACGAAATGCCTAAGTGTGTCAAAGTGAATTAACTCCTATGATTTGATGACGATTGAACCCTAGGATGTTAGTAACTATATCAATGTTGCTTTGAGAGTTAATTGTGCGCGAGAGCGACAATTCCTCTTAGTGATAGGCTAGGTTTGATGTTGAGTTTGAGTGCCTTTCCAATAGAGCGAGAGCTTGAGGTTGTGCACTTGAATTCCATGTGATTCAATAGAGCGAGAGCTTGAGAATTGAAACCGCGTCATCTAATCTCCAAGGATGGAACGAGAGTTGAACTTGGGAGGATGATGCGTAGCCATAAGAATTCAAACTAATTGTAATTTGTGCTGGGGAATTGAGTGTGTTAACTCTCCTATGTCCTAGGGGTGAAGTAGAAGTCCTTGATCACTTTTATCTTCCTTGTTATTAAAACCTATCAAACTTATCAACCAATCCCCCAATCCTTTTATGTTAAGCAAACTAGGTAATTCTCAATAGTTAACTATCACCTCTTCTCTTGGGTTCGACTCGAGGTCACTCGATTTATAAATGTGTTTGATGCGTGACTGGGATAAGTGTTTGCATATATACTGCCCTAAACCGCACGTCATTTTACGATAGAGATAATGTGGCATATGTTCTGGCATTTATGAACTAACATAACTAAATGTCATGTTGCATATGTTTTGTTATTTTAACACATAAGTGACTCAGCAATTGCAACATTTACTCTCATGTCACTTATGTCTAAAATAACAGAGAACTATTTGGCAACTACTATTTGCTTGTGTCGTATTAACAATATTTTTGACCTATTTTTCGTCATTTATCATCCCAAATTTCTAATTACCGGTAGTCATGTGAGTAAAATGCGTTCATTTGATAAGTTTTAGTCAATACAAGAAAATACCATTGGAAGCTAGACACACATTAAATGTTGCTCTTGCAACATATTTCAAATTATCAAAAGTAGCAAAATGTGAAGTCTATTTAGATGATCAAAAGTAGCAAAATCTGAAGTCTATTTCAGATCAACCAACTTACACTGCACTATTTCCTCTTACTATTGCTTCTTCTAAAAGATGCATCTTTTCTTCTAAGATAGATACTCTAAAGGCTTCCTCTCTTGCTTTGGCAGCTTCTTCCCTGGCTGATGCAGTTTCTGCCTTCGCCGCGGTAGCTTCCTCTCTAGCCGCTGTAATTTCCTCTTCTGCTCTCTTAAGGTCTTCTTTAATTTGCAAATAAGACTCCACAACTTGCTTTGCTCCACCTCTAGGGAGAGGAGTTCTGCGGAAAAAGATTTGCTAAAAAGTTGAGTTTCTTTCTTTTTCTTTGTACCCATAACTTCATCCATAATCTCAAGTTCACCATCCATCGATAAAGGATCAAAATGAAAAAAATAGAAAATAGATTTTCTTTAGAAAAATTTAAATATCAATTTTCTAAACGAAATTGAAGATGATAATTCATTTTGTATCACAGATAGTTATAAGAATAACCAGGAAAATCACTAATCGTCCAAATTACTGCACCCTTCATAGTGAATGAAGATTTCTTGAGAGAGTCATAAGTAGGAATTCCTTTTTCCCACAACATTTTCAACTCATCAATAAGTGGTCTCATGAGTACGTTCAAACACTTCCTTGGAGACTTAGGACCAGAAATTAACACAGCAAGTATGTTGAATTCTTTTTTCATGCACAGAGAAGGTGACAAATTGTACGGCCATACGACTATAGGCCATGTGCCATGTGGAATACTCGATGCTCCAAAAGGGTTAAATCCATCTGTTGATAGGCCAAGACATACATTGCGAATCTCCTTAGAAAAATCTGGAAAATCTCTATCAAATTTTTGCCATGCTTCCCTATCAGCGGGATGGCCAATTTCATCATCACTCACAAGTCTTTCTCCATGCCACCTCATTTCTTTTGCAATAACTGGAGACACATAAAGTCGATGTAACCGTGAAGTTAGTGGGAAGTACTTAACTACTTTACGTGGTATCTTTTTGTTACCTTCGCTACTTATATATCTGGGTGTATTACAGACGGACAAGTGTCGAGATCTTCGTGATCTTTGTAGAACAGTAAAACATATACTCACAGGCATGTATGTTTCATATTCCAAACCCAAGTTCTTCAAAATTAATTTGACATCTCGGTAAGAATCTGGATAACTATTATTCTTTGGCAATATTTCTTTAGTAAGCCGCAAATGATCATCAAAACATTATCGGACCACCGATTCTCAACTTTAACCTATATATAAAAACAAACATAAATAAATAATATAACACAACATGACATGAAAAAATAAAAATATTAACAAACAACATATAAAAATAATCACCTGCATGGCCTTCAATATAGTTTCGAGCACGGTTTTATCACTATCTTTAATATAAAGGCTTCTTTGCTTCACTTACAAGCTTATGATACTTGTCATAAGCATCCTTTCCAATAGTTTCAACTTCAATGTCCTCATCCATCATGATATGATCATTATCATGCATCTCTTTATAATCTCGGAAAGGAAAAGCATAATTAAGTGTATCCATAGTGGGATATACATTATCCTCCATCCCACGATTATCGACTGATAAATGATGACGTTCGCGGATTTCACCATGTGCGGTCCAACTGGTATATTCTCGCATCATCCATTTATCTAGTAAATGCCAATACATTTCATCCAATGTGATCTTTTTACCTTGCAACTTGCAACGATTACAAGGACATGAATGTTTATCCTCATTCGCATTTTGTTTGACAAATTGAATAAATTCGATGATCCCTTCATGATAAAGATCATCGCCTCGGCTCAAATCCATCCAACTTTTATCCATCTTTTCATTTAAAGTAGAAAAGAGATACCCATATGTTAGTAAACGACATACATCCAACATATAAAGGGAGACACTTCAAATAAATAATTTAAATAATTTAAGAACATCATTTACATTTTATCCACTTTTTCAAATTTTTTTAGAGATGGTAATATATATAATTAAATAAAAAATAGGCGAGAGTACCTCAAATTTTTCCTTGCAAATACACTCTTATGTGACTAAGAATGACAAAAGCTGTGGCATATGCAACATATTCCCGTCATCCAGTTCGTAGTTTCTTTCCTTTACAAACACCAAAGAAGAACACTATTTCTAAAATCTAAATAAACGACAATATTTATGTTAAAATTACATTAAAATATAGGCGATAGTACCTCAATTTTAATATGCGTCTAAGAATGACAAACGGTATCGAATATGTAACATATTCATTTCATCAAAAGTTTGCATCGATCTTTTGTTATACAAACAACAAAGAAGAACAATATTCCTAAAATGTAAAGAGACAACAATATTAATAATTAATAAAATTACATTAAATTAAAGGGAGAGTGTACGTATCTCAAAAAAATTCTTTTAATTTTTTTATGTGACTAAGAATGAGACGATTGTCCGCATATGTACCATATCTACTTCATCCGATTTGTTTCAATCTTTTCCTTTACGAACTACAAAAAAGAACAATATTCAGAAATTAAAAAAATGAAGAATACAAACTAAATTAACAAATTGATATCCACCTCAATTTTTTTGAGGGCTCTACGAATAAAAACATAACTCATTGAACTATATATGAAAATAATTCAACATGGAAATGTGAAAAATAATCGTAATATGAGTTGCACAATGATAAATTGAGAACTTAGAACATGATTTGAGTTTGAAGGAGCAAAAAGGAAAAGTTGAACTAACGCCGAAAGATAGTAACAATTTAACATAGCTATTTATAAAGTTTAGTTCTGAAACATATGCGACACATGATGTCAAAAACACTTGCATATGTTTCGCCCACCAACTACTCATCATTTATAGTGCAACGTTATAAAACAACGGTATAATTTTTTTCTATTCACATATGCAACTGAGCATGACAAAGTCACTTACATATGTATCATCCTCAACCACCTTCATTAAATTGAGTATCTAAGTTTCAACACATATGCGATTGAGTTTGCCAAATTCGGTCGCATATTTTATCTTCTCAACCAATTTTCATTTAATGTTTAACGTTACAAAATAACGAGATTATTTTTTGTTTGGTATCATTTGCAACTGAGAATGACAAAGTCACATACGTACGTATCATCCAATTTCGACTCATACGCGATTGACTTAGGCAAAATCAATCAAATATATAGTGTTCTCAAGTAGATATCCGTAATTTTTAAATACCTGTCATTTAAAGTGCAACATTCTAAAATAACAAAAAAAATTGTCTAGTCACAAATGCAACTGAGAATGACAAAGTCACTTTCATGTGTATCATCCAGTTTTGACAATATGGGACTGAATTTTGGCTACATCAGTCGCATTTGTAAAATTTCTCAATATAATTTTGTCTAGTCACATATGCTACTTAGAATTACAAAGTCACCCAAAATATGTATTTTCCTCAACTATTTTAGTTTGACACATTATGCGATAGAGTATGTTAAAGTTAGTTGCAAAGTAGGCTACTCAACTATTTAATTCAACCTTTTGATATATTAAAATGAAATTGAAACGTTTTTGGAAGAATACGAGAGTTACATGAAATAATTGTTTATCGTTTACGACACAATATATATGTTGCATAAAAGGTATCGTATATGAGGATATATATGTGACACGAGTTGCATGTCGCAATTAAGAGAGTGTTGTATATGTTAACATACGTAAGTGCTGATTTTTGCTGCAATAGCATGTTGTCAATGTTAACACACACCTCATTTTTTTTTGTCGCAAAAGCCTAAATTGCAAAAGAAGACATACGCAACATATATCATATACGACACGAATACCGTGTAGCATAACAACTTACATAACATGACAAATGCAACTTTTTAGACAGCTTGTTATATAATGTGTAAAAGTGTAGTGTGTGATGTACAATCAAACAGTTACTTAACAAAATCGAAAGGCGACATACAAGCAAAATACTTATTTAAAAATTATAATGACCTAATGATACTCAATATTCTAGCATATTTGATAATATTTATTGATTTAAATTGCGAGTTATGGTTAGGGAAAAAACAGATTATGGGTGGTTCATGACAAAAATAAAGCATTTTAATATCACTCACTAATGACTGGTTGTTCCTGGAAAAAATGTATAATGGCAGGATGGTTTCCGGAAAGAAATTATTTTATGGGTGGTTGTGGAGAAACTTGTATTTTACGGGTGATTCCGAGCAATTATATGAAGTAAATATGCTTTAGTAAATATGAAGTAAAATAAGGGTATTTTAGGAAACAATGTGGCTTCCAAAAAAATCGTCAATAGTGGTCTTCCTGCTTTATATATAATGTTGATAAGCAATACTCGTAATATTTTTGTATTCATTTGGCCAAAATCAATTTCAATCGAAGTATTAATCTCGTTTGGAGAATTATTATTAGCATATTTTGTCATGGCAAACGCTTCTGACTTCAAGTTCAACTGAAAGTAAAACTAACCTTCAAATATTTTATCTTTATTTTTCAAGTTCTGATGTGTCTCAATGAGTCTCAAATACTTTGGTCATCATTTTTACTGTCCTAGTGAGTTTCATGCAATATAATTTAGCTTGTCCATGCTGAAAATGGTATTGTTGTTTTATTGATTTAGAATACATTTATATTTATCAACAACATGATATTTTATATGAACGCTCACTTGACACCAAATAGATTCAACCGGCTGAAGTCACAGCATTTTAAATGAAACTTCTGATTACTTTCCAAACCAAATGTATTTTGTGGGATTTCTTGATGATTCTTATCCAAACTTTCATAACTAATTAGGGTGGCCACTAAAACACTCTCACTGCTAGCCAAAGCCACATAAAAAGGTGAAGATTAAGATTTGCAAAATCACAAACTAGATAATATAAAAATGTTCCAAAATCCTGGGTTTCTCAATAATAGGCTGCCTAACACTAAATGACAGCAAATGACCGAAACCCTATTTGATAAAAAATATTCAGTAAATGTGTTCATCATGTGGGTACTTTATCATGGAAGTTGAAGATCACATGAAGATTTTCGACATGTTGCCATATAATAATGCTATCTTTTCACTAGCATTATCATAGGTTTTGACAATCAGGCTATGTTCAGATCCAAGACAATCGTAAGTTGATAGTGGAGATCAGAGGAAGATACTAAAATACTCTATGATCAATGGCCCTAGAGCGAGGCTGGATTCCAGAAAAAACTAACAAATTATATTTTACACTGCCTTATTCATATAAACAAAAAATATTAAAGGCATTTTTGCTTTTGTATTTTCTTAGAATACCCCTGAGATTTTTCTATCTTCCATACTCCTTTAGGGCCTCTTTGGCCCTGCTCTTATAAAAAGGTCATCCTTTGCCGAATTAGATTTGTAGGATGGCTAAGGGCATCTCACAATATTGTTATATTAATTATTCTTGTTATAAAACTTGATGGTATTATTTTATTTTTATTTCACCATTCCAAATCATCTATTGTTGACCACGCTTAAGATTGTCGGATGACTTTTTTGACGAAGGAAAATTATAAGATCGGATTAACGATCTTAATTTTCCGGCATCACTAACGTTGGCCTTATGAGAATTTTGGAATAAATTCTCAGTTAGTGCATCTGGCACTAACAATTGAATATTGGCATATAGAGCTAGTGCCAGACACCATTATAGTTGTAAGAAAACGACGTTATTTTTTGCGGGCTGGCTATTTCATAAGACTAAGTTGTGTGAATATGTTATGGTATTTAATGCAAGAAGCAGAAGGGGTACCAGTTACTTGATTTCTTTTTGTCAATTTCATTTGTATTTGTTTATCATCCGTCAATTATCAATTTAAATCAATCAATATATTATTCATTTAGTTAAATTGATAAATTAATCCATATCCTTTTATCATCCCTTTAATAAGTGGATAAAACGGATCGATTACAATCAGTTCGATGATAAACAGATAGTAAACGGATAAACTGATTATCTATTAATCCGTCATTCGTTTATCATCCATACATTTAATCCATTTATGTTAAACAGATTAAATGGAAAGGTCAACCTCCTGATTGTATCTAGTCCTGAGTTGGAGCCATAGCATGCATGGAATAATTTTAAGAATTGTTGTAATAATAAAAGGGTTGCATCAATAGCTAGGGAAAGTATCATGTGGAACTCCCACCTTTTCATGGATCCATGGATCCCTCTTTGCATTCGTTGATTGCATTTACTGTTTGCATTTTGGACGCACCAGATTGTGCCAGCGCATTAATGAGCATGTGCAACTCACGTGTGCATTTGTCATGTGCAACTCATATGTGCATTTCAAAAATGCAAACACGTGGCACAATCCGGTGCACACAAAAAATGCAATCAACGGTGATGAAGAGGGATCCATGGATCCATGGAAAGAGGAAGGTTTCACATGATACTTCCCCTCAATAGCTAAACCAGTTGATGTAAAGAATTGTTGAAAAGGGCGCATGTGGATATCTGATGGTAAGAAATGTGCTTGTGCTGCTAGCAAAAAATAATAAGCAAATTGAAAGATTAGACATCACAATGATGCATAGAGATGCCCTCTATTATTATGGACCATGTTCTCTTGCTCCCCCAACCTTGAACATGGTCAACCAATATGTCTATCTTGTATATTATTGTTGATTACAAGTTTGATTTGTCACTCCCTTCATATGCAGTGTCTCTATGCAATGTTATATAACGCTTATTATTTGTTTGAAAGAAAAAAGAATAAAAGTAAGAGATATAGGAAATGGGTTGAGCAAACACTTTAAACAACAATCATGCTTAAGATTTATTGTTTAATAAAGAAGCACACTTGCAAGAAAGAAAAATACACACCATACGACTTGATGATTACTTACTAGTGACATTTGATGCATGTACTTGGAAAATTAAGATACACAACTCAAGTGACGATGAAAATACAACTTGGGCATATGGTTTGACTTGTCACTCCAATTTTGATATTGATTGCAAGACATTTGGAGAAGGAAAATGATCAAGTAGAGTCATTTTCTGTGTTCAGTTTCTATTCTTGCATTTCTCCAAGGCTCGCGGAGCTTGCAAAACAGGAGTATGAATTAGATTTGTGTCTAACCATCATATTATCACTAAAAATAAGATTGTAATTATGAGTGATAATGAGAAGTATATGTATAGAGTGTAAGGAATTTACCAAGTCCAACTGCCTCTTTTCCTTTCATTATTCGCATGCGCTTGCATGATTCAATGAACATCCTAAATGAGAGGTATCAAAACAAGCATCAAAAATACTCGTTTTGTAGAAAACAAATCAGTATCAGTTAAATGCAGCAATTGACTTTGCTAACTACATACACTATAAATCCAGGGTGATATTGAAATGCAAGAGTGCTTACTCCCATGGAACGTCACCCACGAGCATCCAGTCACCATCTTTGTCTTCATAGGTAGGCACATACTCGGATCCGTTTAAAAGATCAACCAATTTGTTGTCATTCATGAAATCCTTCATCCCATCTGGTCCATAATTACCTTCATTTTGATAAAACAATTTATGCATTATGGATATATATTTGTTGATGTTAGCAGCAATGTAAACAGATGATACACGTGAAAACAAATTAATCATTCGGTCATTTGTGAGATTTATTATTGTATCCATCCATCAATGAATTTCTGATTAATAGTTGACTGGTTTCGTGTAATTAAATGTAATAAAACAACATATATACCAATGGTGAAGGAGCAGAACATCTTGGCCAATGCATCGCAGAGATCCTGGTAAGTTTTGTACATGTTCAAGTCCACTTTACGCAGGTATGGAGCCCCATCCATGCTAACCTTCACATATGTCGCTGTTGCTGCTCCAATACCTTTCTGATCTCCACTCTCCTCCATTGCTGTTGGTAAAGTGGTGATCTTCTGTGTCAAAGATAATGTGTTCTTCCTGAATGAACGAACTGGCGGCCATCCCACCACCTGTGCTCTACTCAACCCAACAAAACCAGACAATATATCACTAAATTCTAATCATTGTATGACTCATAGTGACCACTAATTTATGGAAAAAGAGGTGAGAGAATGTATATACTTAACGGCAGGTGCCTTTGAGGCGGCTGTCGTAGACTTCTTCAACTCAGTACTACTCTGATTCACTACCATTTCCTTAGCAGCAGCTATATCCATATCCACATCCACTGAGGCGGAGGAGGACAAGTTAAGCTTCAAATCTACACTTTTCGGTTCAACTTGACCTCCAGGAAGCCCTAGCCTCAGTTCCGTCTCATCAAACAACTCATACTTAGCCTTCTTCCTCTCGCGCTCTTCTCCGAAAGTTCCGCTCGCCATTATCAGGCTCATCAAACACCCGATCAATCAGCTTTCCGAAGATTGATTGAGATTTTCCGTAGAGAAATGTAATTTGGTTCCGAGCTAGAGAGAGAATTTACAAGAGCTGAGTCTAAGGACGTAATGTTGGAGAATTAAGAAAAGGTGCATGTTATATGTTGCGTTTTAATTCCGGAAAAATTAATCTCTCGCAGTATATGCAACCGATGTGTGCCACGGACACGTCTTCTTTGAACAACACTTTGAACTTTACCTAGTGGCTGTCGCTCCATATGCAACTTTTGGAGTAAATGTTTTGCAGAATATCATTTTGGTATGGCTTTCATTTTTTGTTGAAAAAACAACTAATTATTTTTTCTTTTTTCGTTCTAATCTAAGCACCAAAGGACAATCAAGGTTTATTTAGTTGATACATTAAAGAGGACTTGAAACACTGAATTTTCATTTTAAAGACTGAATATTCGAATGCGAGATTGCTTTACCTCTCTACTGTACAATATTTATTCAATTTAAAATACTATGTCATTTATCGGATTAAGATTCAGTGCAGCGAAAGCTATTTAATGCGAGCCAAAACTACATAGTTTTAGTAAAGGGTTCACTCAAAATTACGTAGAGTTATAGTAAAAAACGTCAACACGACGTCGTTTTTACCCTCGCAGCAAATAGCTGCGCATTACCGGATCCGAATCCGTCATTTATCCACATATATACAAGTGACACTCTCCACTAAATGGGTAACTTAGTTATTTTCTTGATAAGATGAGTAACTTAGTTAATTTTTTTTTGATTGAATGAATAACTTAGTTATTGATGCTCATAATATGTGCAGTCACTTTAACTTTTAATTTTTTTTTGTCTCCATTTATATTCAATTTTCATATGTTGTTTTTTCTTTAGTAAGAGGTTATATTTGGTTTGTGAATAACTGGCAACATAGTGTTTACGAACAAGTTATAAAGGGTATTTGTGAAAAAATGTGTCTTCGTTCTTGTACACGTGAATAGAACCATTCTCATTTTATATGCAATAGTACTTTATGCACAAATTTTGTGTGTATATAAAGTTGACATATATTATTTATATTTTTGCTTAAAGACATATATAACATCAAATGAAATATTATATGATAATTATGATATTGTGGCTTCAAAAAGTAACAATTGAATTATATTAATTAACCAAGTCGAAAACACGGATTCCAAACATAACAAGTAAAAATTGCTTTCGATGAATATATTGATAGTAATCAAATATTATGTGATTTAAATTAGGGACATATTTGTGCAAAATATGGTGTTGTTGAGATTGATAATTTTTTCATCAAATTCCATTCTTTATTTAAATAGAAGTAAATGAAACGCTATCATAATTAAGTGTCTCACTATATATTGTTATATAAATGGGAAGACTTTTCATGACGCTCATGATTAAAAATTAAACATGGACGAACGGAAAACATTACAGATGTCAAACGTTTGAGCTAAAACGAAACATAAATGTCCTTTGCTAGCATTTCTACTTACCCAAATTACTTCAAACGAACATGTCACGCATAAAACTATATCTATAGGCAATCCGAAGGCTGCTACAACCATTTGTAAGAAATGTGCAATGTCGGCCACAAATTTGTGTAGCACACCCCACTGGCACATGGAGAGCAAGCAAGATATATATACTCGCTCTTTAATGGCGTATGTATTTCATATTTTTACGATGTGCAATTGGTGCAATTTCGTCAACAAATGAGCTGCGCTAAATGTGCTGTTATCACTGAAACTTTATTTAAATTTCAACACTACCACAAACTCATGTTAACATATTTGTTTAGTGTGTTAGTATTTACGCACTCTTTTTTGCAAGGCGGAATTATTGTCTACCTTTGTTTAATAGAAATACATTTAACACTTAATGCATGTAGCCCAACTTGAACAGACCTTTATTTCTAAACAAATTTTCATCATCTAAACATTCAACTGGTAGTTTGAAAAACCCATTTTCGATCATGTAGTTTTTGGAAATTTTAGTTGAAGGGTTTGGGGTTTGTAGGGGGCATGTCATGTGATATCATGCGTAACAGGGAGTATTTGTATAATAATTTAGTATTGGGCATGTGTGCTTGTTGGGCAACTTACAAACCCTATTCCATGTGCGCCGCTCCTGGCATCCCCACCCACTCACTCTTCTTTCTAAAATTAAATGAAATCGGAGAAATGCATCTTTATAATTTGAACAAATCAATAATTGTTTATGCGGCCTACTAAAAGGATCCGAGTCTGGTGTTGAGCAACTATTTACTGCAGGTATCAAAACGACATCGTTTTGAAATTTTATACAAATTACACTACATAGTTTTGATTCACAGCAAATAGCTTTTGCTGCACATGATCTGAATCCTTACTAAAACAATCTAAAATGTTCAATTAAAATAAAACTGTTCTTAGTAACTCAAAATCCAATGGAATTTTTAAGTATGTTAAGATGGGCTAGGACAACTTGTAAGTTTTCAGCGACGACGCTTGGGGTTGTGGAGCGCAGCCTCCACGGTTTGGTAACATTTATTTGTTATGTTAGTTTTAGAGTTGAATAAATAGTAGTTTAGGATTTTGAGTTTCTTTGTAACACAATACACGGAATAAGAAAACCCTAGAGGTGCTTTACTCTAATTTCTCGTTCTTCCGCACAACAATTGACATCAGGGCTACTATTTGAGATGGCGAATTCTCTGAAGTTTGAGATTGCGCGGTTTTGACGGATCTTGGAACTTTGCTCTATGGTAGCAGCGAGTGAAGGATATGTTGACACAACAGGGGATGCAGAAGGCGTCAACGATAAAGCAGGATGAAGCCGGATGATTGGGATGAGGTGCAGGAGAAGACAGCGTCAACGATTCGTCTATGTCGTGGAGACGAAATTATATATCAGGTCATTAATCCCAAAACCTCGAAAGAGATTTGAGATAAATCGGAGAAGATGTATATTTCAAAATTGTTGTCATATAAGTTGTTTCTCAAACGAAGGTTATATGGGTTGAAGATGTCTGAAGGTTCAGATCTAGTGCAACACGTCAATACCTTCAATCAGAAAATCGGTGATCTAGGGCGTGTGGGTGTTAAGGTTGAAGACGAGGATCAGGCTATGATTCTACCGTGTTCGTTGAGTCGGAATATGAAACCTTAACGTACTACACTAACGTGTGAGAAGATACAGTAGATTTGGAGACTGTTAGTTTAGCGTTACTCTCTCATCATGAGCGACGACAGTATACCGATGTAGATAGGTCTCAGGGTGATGGGTTGTCTGCAAATAATAACTAGGAGAGGGGAATATCAAAGGAAAACAATCAGATGGAAAGAAGCAGGGATCCAAGTCGAAGATGAAAAGAAAGTGATCTAGTATGGTTGTGGACAATCTGCAGATCACTTCAAAACTGCATATCAATAGCATTAGAGTGACTGGAATGCTAATGGATCTTTAAAGTCAGCTAATGTGGTTCAGAATGACAGCTCCGACGGAGGTGACTATGATATGCTCTCAGTAACCTCAGATAGTCAAGTTGATTCATGGATTTTGGATTCCGAATATTCATTTCATATGACTCCACACACAGAGTGATTCAAAACGTATGAATCCGCAAATCTGGGTTCTGCCTGATTGGGAGTCGATAAGACATGTGACATCGTGAGGATTGGAAAGATCAAAGTACGAACACATGACGGATTATTAGGAAGTTGATAGAGCACTTTTGTATGCTGTTTTAAGTCCATTACACTGCTTAGATTCTAACATATTTACGTATAAGATTACGCTTTTGGTGTAGTTTTGTATCTCAAGTTAATTGACAGAGTTAGAACAAAAGTGCAACAAGAAGGCTGAATCTCGGAACAAAAGACAACAAAGTGACAAAAGAGCCAAAGACCAACTAGCGCGAGCAGTGTGGCGCACGAGTATGGGTCGCGCAGAGCAGAGCAAACCGATGACGTCAGCAAACAGCGAAATATCCGGAGCGATGACGTCATCACGCGCGAAGAATATTTCTAAGTTCGGTTTTTGGAGATCAAGATATTCCCAAAGCTGATTTTTAGAGATAAAGATGATTTCCTACAGATTTTCTTGCCTAAATATTCGTGGAAACCCTAGGAGGCAAGAGTATAAATACAAAGCTTCCTGGAAATCACAGACATGCGCTGCGCAGAAGGGAAAAAGCAGCTCAGAGCAGAATTCAGACCTAGCTGTGCGCGCGAGCTGCCAACGCGAGCCAGACGACTCGTCACTCAGATTTGTTTTGTTACTTTAGTTGTTTAACATTTATTCTTGAGATGTATACATTTAGAATGTGTAGCTAACTACTGAATTCGGTTTGGATTCAGATCTATGAATTACACGTTTTGAGGTTTTGTTCTTAATTGCATGATAAGTTTAGTATTATTATTCCAAGTTCAATTGCATGATAATTAGGTTAGACAATTAAGCGAAGCCTTGCATCGCAGACTTAGTTGTAGAATCTGTTATCTATGGTTAAATTATCAAAAGTACGTGACTGTGAATGATAGGAGTAACACTAGAATAGTCAATTGCTACCTTGACCGGATTCGTGGTTGACTAGACTAGATTGAGTAATAATATCATATGGACTTTGACCGGAATGTATGTGTAGGTTATTAAGCTGTGACAGGACCTTAACTTACGTGAACATTACATCATGTATCTTTAGTTACCAATGATAAATGTGAAACTTCATAGTGAAGAATCTGAACCGAGCTCATCTCCTTTGTATTTGTTTACATCTCTCGTAACTGCCTTCTGAGTGTGCGCCAGTTTCACTTGCACAACTGTTTTTTTTTCTTTTACTTGCTAATACTCACAAACCCCAATCTTAGTCTGTAGATAAAAGACTACTTCTCACAGTTCCCTGTGGATTCGACCCCACCTTGCCAACACTATACTAGTAGGAGAGTCGGGACAAATTTACAGCACTCAACGACGTGCTCGTCAAATTTTGGCGCCGTTGCCGGGGAGCGCGCTTGAGAATTTTTAAACCCAAAAATATTAGTTACGTTTAACTTAGTTGTAGTTTTTATTTTGTATGGAAAATAGTGTTGAGAACAGTGTAATCGGCAGAAGAATAGAGACTCCTGACGCGCCAGTGCGCAACGCCGAGAACATCTTTGCTCGCCTACACCCTGCTGAATTAGAAGCGATCAGAAGAGAAGTACGCAGAGACTTAGAGTTCAGAATGGATGCTGAATTACCAAGGAACGATAACCAACTGAATCATGACGTGGATGTACGCGCGCCACACAAGTCGCGCGCGTACCTGCGCAACCAGTGGGGCGACGCACCATCAAGGAGATGTCTGCTCCACAGGCAGTCAATCAACCGTGGTGCATCGTGCTACCTCCAGATGGTCACTTCGAGTTGCGGACTCAGCTTGTTCACTACATACCAAAGTTCCATGGTATGGCCAGTGAAAACCCAGTAAAGCACGTAAGAGTAGGGATGCACAAATAATAACCGGACCGTATACCCGTACCGGACCGACCGTAAATTTACGGTCCGGTCTGGTCCCGGTCCATATATGGTCCGGTCTACGATCCATGATTTTTTGAAATTACGGGTTACGGTCCGGTCCGGTCCAAGAAATTTACGGTCCGGTCCGGTCCGGACAGTAATATAAATTAAATAAATATAAATCAGTAAAATACTTAAAATATATTATTTAAAATAGAAATTTATCATCAAAAATTAATAAATTAGACATATATATTACCAAAAATATTCAAACAATTAAATAAAACATACATAGAATTTAAAATATATAATATTCAGATTTTTAAATTAATTTTTTTAATCTAAAATTAAATAATAATATTATTTACGGGTTTACGGTCCAAACCCGGACCGGACCGTAATTAGACCGGTCCGGTCTACGGTCCTCATTTTCAAAAACATACGGTCCACCGGTCCGGACCGGACCGTAATTATCCGATCCGGCCGGTTGTGCATCCCTACGTAAGAGAGTTCGCAGCCATCTGTGAGAACATGAGGAATGGGAACGAGGATCCAGAGTTGCTGAAGTTAAGAGCATTTTCGTTCTCATTATGTGATTCAGCTAGACTGTGGCTGATGGGGATAGCATCGGGATCTATAAGGACGTGGCCCGAGTTGCAGGAGCGATTCCTAGACAAGTTCTACCCTGCGGCTAAGGTGTCACTACTCATAAGAGAGCTAGCCGCACCGAAACAGTTGCATGGAGAGTCGTTATCAGAGTATTACGAGCGGTTCAGGTAACTAGAGGCGAACTGCTACAATCATGGACTCCCACAACATGTGCTTATCAAGAACTTCCTAAATGGATTAACTGAGATGGAACTCAGATTGCTGAATGCTTGTGCAGGAGGCAACATGAGGAATATGTACCCAGAGGATGCATGGAAGTTGATAGAAGATACGGCGGATCTAGTCAGATATCAGGTATCTATGGAAAATAATTGCGCCAGATCACTGCATTAAGTAGACGTCCCAGGAGAAATCAATGAGTTTAAGGATATGATGCAGAAATTGAAGATGAAGCAAAGCGCCGATACTAGACCATGCGAGTTCTGTCACGCCACGGACCATCAGACAGACGCATGCCCCTTCCTTTTGAAGAACACGCAGATGTTAATGCTGAGGGGGTGGAACAATGGACAGGCTAGGCAAGGACAGTGTAGATTCGGACTAGCTGAGAATGGGTTCAGTTGAAAAGCTGAGCAGAACTTCCAAGGACCGCGTGCTGACTGGCGCACGCAACCTAATGCTCCAACTGGCGTGCGACCTTACGCGCCAGCTGCTTCCTACAACCCACCGCACAAATGCGTTGAAGGTCCAGTACAGTACAACCAGCAGCCGAAGAGATCATTAGAAGACATTGTGGGTCAGTTGGCTGAGACAGTGCGCAGAAACGTGCACTATTGGGGACACATTTGCTAGCGAGTGCATGCTAGATTTAGGAGCTTCCGTGAATTTACTGCCATATTCCTTGTACTCCGCGTCATCTATGGGACCTTTAGAACCAGCTGAGATCGGTCTATTACTTGCGGACAACTCACGGACCGAAGCAAAAGGCAAGATAGAAGACGTATTGACTGAGGTCGGTGGACTTAGATTTCTAACGGATTACTATGTAGTTGATATGGACAAGCTAAATACTGAAGCAAGAGAAACAGTTTTGCTCGGCCGACCATTCATGAGAACCGCAAAAGCATGCATTGACGTCGGTAACGGTTTTGTGACGCTACAGGATAAGAAACGCAAAATCAGATTGGATGTCATAAACCGAATCAGATTGTCCGAGGAAGCAGTAGTAGAAAACCAGGTCAAATTTTGAGACAAGGCTACTACATCTAGATCGACGCACTCTGAGACCATGCGCGCCAACCAGATTATGATACCTATGGCGCGCAAGAACAACACAAAGACTAAACCACCAGACAAGAGAAGCAGAGAGCGTGGTCGAGAACAGTATGACACGTGGGACCAGCATCGGAACGCAGAGAAAGTACGCAGAATGGTTCTGCAGAACATAGCTGCATGACTTAGGGACGCACGAGAGCTAACCTGCGCACCATCTGGCGCATCTAAGGGGCCTAATAAGCGAGACTTTGCATTTTCTATTTCTTTACCCTCCGATCATATTAATTATGTTTGTTCTTCTGATACTGACACATTTGAATTTTTTGCCTTGTAGAAACAATGAAGCTAAGGAATTAGGCAAAAATTCAAGTGTGGGGGAGGAGATCCGAGCGCCGTAGGATGCGCTACTTGCGTCGAGCTAACGACGTTAAACAATGCACTCGTTGGGAGGTACCCGACAAACTTAACTTAGTTTTATTTTCGTGTTTTGTGTGTGTTTAGTTTTTGCTTAGTTTTAGTCGTAGTTTTAGGTTTAGTTTTTTGTTTGGGCCCATGTATTTTTGTGTGGTGTGGGGTAAATTTTGTGTCACTTTTCATTTTCACCTTATCTCTCTAAACACAAAACCCCAAAGCCACTGCCGCCGCAATACCCAGAATCGGATAATTTTCTTCCAGCACGTAAATCTCAGTGAAGGTATTCTACTGTTCAAATTTCAATTCATTTGGACGAGTTTTGCTGTGTCAATTTTGCAGTAGAGTATCCAGATCTAGATCTGATTTGCGCGTGACAGGACACGCGCACCAGTGTGAGTTTTTGCGTGATTAATCATGCTACCAGCTATGTCTATCTGTGTTGATCAATCAAAGAAATTGGATTTCCATATTAAGTATGGTATGTTTAGCAAGTGTGAAGTGCTACCAACCGTGTTTGTGGACGAGGACTTCTTGCGCGAGATGGGATTGTACGAGAAGTACACGCGGCATTTGCCGCAACCGGTTGGGCTGTGTTTATGGAGTTGTATTGTTACACTGACGTTGAGGATGTTATGGAGTTCCTCGCGTCATATAGAGGGCCTGAGCGACTGGATCACAGCGCCGGGACTGATGGACATGGAGATCCTCAAGGGTCTCTACTACGGGAAAAAGGTGCGCTACACGCGCCTGCTCACCAGCTATTGGGAAGTTGTGAGCATGAAGGGTTCGTTCCTCTGCGGGGACTGATCATGCACTTCCTGCGTGGATTGCACATGGAGCCCTGGACAGACGAGCACACCATAGTTCGGGCAGAGTTTCTAACGCACCAAAAGATGCGCTTATACAGAGGAATCAAGATTCGCGCGGATGGTACCGCGTATTGGAGCTACAGGCCCGGGTTGGAGAATACAAGGCCGCGCCAGAGTCTGTCGTGCCCAGAAGAAGTAGGCGCCAATAGGTGGCGTGCGCGAGCGAGTCTAGCGCACAAGGCAGTGGCGCGCCAGATCCACAATTTCAGT